>MU752435.1:127527-165955 GCA_026770625.1 Nicotiana glauca | reverse complement strand
TATATATATATATATATATATATATATATATATATATATATATATACATATATAAGAATACCGAAGTGTTTTAGTAGCGTTCCTAATTTTTAAAGATTTTAAAAATCAATTCGTTGTCCATTTTAGCGGCACAAAAATCCAATAATTGTCCCCAAGATTATAATTTTGGTGAATAACTTATTTTATTCTAATATTTCTACCAAAATATAGTTAAGATAATTTTTGTATATTTTTTATAAATTTATTTGGTATTTAAAGAATAAATTGCATATTATTATAATTATATCCTATTTTAAGATTAATAGCATTTTGTAATTGTAAAATTAGTGCTAGTATTGTTCAATTAATTTTTATTTACTCTTAATTGGTTCAGTACTTTCAATTTTCTTTTAAAATAGTTTTTACTATTTTTTATATATAAAAAAGAAAAAAACTGGCTATTTAACGTTTAGCCTCATTTATTTCAATTACAGCCTATTTTACGTTTCATCTTTAGCCCTTAAATTGACCCAATTCTACCCAAATTAAACCAGCCTAATTTTATTTTTTTACCCTGCCCTCGACCCAATTTAAAAATCCGCCCAATTCCTATTATTGATCCAGGTCGTTGATCATTTAGATCAACGACCATAAACGCCCCTTACCTTTTTTCACCCTGAACGACCTACCCAAATCTGATAGCCGCCTTTGAAACCCTTCGTCTCTCAAACTCTCTCAGAACTCTTCGTAACCGTAGCCTCCTCCTACCTTATTTCACCGAACATTTACTGAAATCTATGGCTTATCAGGCCATGGATGGTCTATACTCACCTCCCTCCACTAGTAAACCATGGTTGTTCGAAGCTACGAGACCTGACCTCGACAGTTATCTTTCAGATCTTCTCAAATCTTTGGTTATATGGCGTCTCCGGCCGTTGCTCCGGCATATTCAAGCTCAGGAGCCTGATTCCTGACCTCTTCCACTCGGGATCTGATTCTTCTTCCAAGACTTTCTCATTTCTAGGGTTTCTCCGAAACCCTAAGCTATCGGAGGTTCTTTAACTTTTGTTTGCTTAGATCTACTCTGCATCTATGCTTTACTTGACATTTAAAATGTTTTCCCCAAATATCATTTTCAAAATCGTTTGTCTTCGATTTAGGGTTTCTGAAAGGATTTTTCAAAAAAAAAAAACATCTTTCTAAATCTTCTTCTTATTCTTCTTCTTTTCTTTATATGTGTTTGTCTATATCATGCTCGTGTGATTTCTTCTTACTATGCATGTACTGTCTTTCTACTTTTCTTTTCAACTCTACATGTTACTTCTTGTTATGTTTTCTTTACTCTTTTACTATATGTGTTTACCGTTGAGTCCTTTGATTTTTGTTTTACTGAACTCTGTCATGTTCTTGCTAAACATGTTTCATCTACTTTTGTTTAAGTTTGTATCACCTCTTTCTTCTGAACTTGTTTAAGTTCCGAGTTTTCTCAAACACGTTCTTCATGATCTTGAGTCAGCTTTCTTTCTTTGTATCATGTCTGTTTGTTTCTCATAAGTCTCTGAAAGAGACCTCTGTGTCTGTTTTAGCGACTCGCCTTCTCATCTCTATGTCTGATTCAATTTGAAACCCTAGTATTTAGGGTTTCCTTTGGAGACTTTGATTTTGTATTCGAGTTAGGATTCCATTTTGGGACCCTGGACTGTCAGAATCATTGTGAGTCCACAAACCGAACTTGTATCCCTTTGCTTATGATTCTGAAACTTTCAATGTTAGACTATTTTTTTAAGTAACATGACGACTCTTTTATTTAATTTTTCTGCTTTATAAATGAGAAGTTTCTTCTTTCAAAAAGTGTTTTTCCAACTACTAATTGATTCTGAATTCGTTTAATGGGATTTAATTTATTGTTAGTGATTTCCTTTCAATTAAACCTTTCTTTAACCCTATCCCGACTTCGTTCATTCAAGTAAAATCTTGTAACCTCTGTTTTACTAGCCGTTTGATTGATTCCCTTTCCTTATTTTTTACAAACCATGTACCATAAACTTTTGCCTTATATAACTTCTATGTGTTCCCTTTATTCTACTGCTTGGGAGATATTTCTAATTAACTCTTTCCTTAATTGTCTCTTACCCGTTGGAAATTAGAATCCCTTAATTAAAGGGAGATTGATTTCAATGTTATTTCCCTACCTTTTCTTACTTGTTTTCTGCACTATAAAAGGGGCACGACCCTTCTGCACCTACACACCTTGAACCTTCTGTTCAACACTGGAATCATACATTACTTACAATACAATACTTTTTTGAGTTCAATACTCGAGCACACATTACTCACTTGCAATTTCAATACTATACTTCCTTCTAAGATTCTTTTGAAACTTTTTGCTTGCAATTTGGCTTCTCAAGACTATTGTTTTACTTGTCTGTTTTCCTTGAAACTGATATGTTCTAATTTAACTTTTTTGCCTTACCCCCTATGTGTTTATTTACAGTTTCTACATTAATGTTTATTTTGCTGTTTATGTTCTGTAATTGAATATGCTACTCTCTATTTGCATCTGCTATTTGTTATGAATTCCCCATACCCCTATTCCCTTCTTTGTGTTTGAGTTAAGGCTCATGGCCTGCTAGTATCCAAATTGCTTCCCAGGTTCGAACCTGATCCTCAATGTATCCTAACTCCCAATTTTGGCTAACAGGCTGGTCAGAGGTGTGCCAGCACTCCAAATTGCTGGGCATGACTACCAGCCTGTCATGGCCTTCCCTAATTCCCCTCTATGCACTCACACATACTCTTAGACTTTATGTTCAGCCCCCCTCCTATGAGCTTTGCTTTGGGACCTTGAGTTCCCTCTGAACTTGGACATTCGAGGGTTGGCCCTTCCACATTGCACCATAATCTAATTTTGCAATGTATTTGGGGCGTAAGCACCGCCCAGAGTACCCGTGAGGCTCTTGGAAACTTTGACACATCCCAAATAAGAGAGAGGCTTTGGAAATATAATGTTGGAAGTTGGTTTATCTCATATTGTTAGACCTTGAGTCTGAATTAGGCTGTTTGGTTGCAGGTTAAATTTTTGATGTAATTTATCTTTTTTCTGATTCATTTTGGTCTGTAATATCTTGTAATAACTTATGGGGTTCTAGTAAAAAGGGGAGGGTCATATATGTATGCATATGGGTAGACAGCATGCTCATAGAAATTACTATTCTGTACTTATACATTTCATGTCGAAATCCTGCATATAAGTTGCTTCGTTACTACATTAGAAATCCTGCCTATAAGTTATTGCATTAATACATATAGAGACGATGCCTATAAGTTCTGCATTTATGCATATCATATAGGAATCCTGCCTATAAATTTTGCACTCATACATCTCATGTAGAAATCCTGCCTATAGGTTATTGCATCAATACATATAGAGACCATGCTTATAAGTTCTGCATTTATGCATATCATATAGGAATCGTGCCTATAAATTCTACACTCATATATCTCATGTAGAAATCCTGCCTATAAGTTGCATCGTTACTGCATTAGAAATCTTGCTCATAAGTTGTTACATTACTACATTAGAAATCCTGCCTATAAGTTGTTGCATCAATACATATCTTATAAATTCTGCATATAGAAATCATGATTATAGGTTTTCTGCACTTCTGCATATACATCTGTCATTAGGAAAACAGTCTCTAGGTTACAATAACAACAAGTTGCATCCTAGATACCATGCCTATAGGATTCTTGCATCTCAATAATCGTTTTAAAATCAATAACGCTTAGAAATCATGTCTATAGGAGCAGCCATTGGAATCTGATTCATCTATAAGTCTAAAATCTGTAGCAATGTTTTTTAATATCTGCATAATTTAGTTGGTTCTAAAATCAGTAACCCTTCTTTAAAAATCAGTATACTTGTACCTAGGCAAGCCAGTAAGTAAATGATTAACTGTGTCAGTCCTTGATAAATTACAACCAGACAAGGCCTAATTCGGACTTCTTGTCTGAGAAATATGTGATAAAGCAGCCTGTCCTAATACTAAATTTAATTTAGACTAAAACCAGTATCTGAAGTCATGCTAGACAATTTGCTATTTTTTTCGGAGGCCCGTTTGAGCCTTTAAACTGCTATCTGTTTCCCCTAACTACTTTATGTGTTTTTGTTTGTCGCATTAAAATTTTATCCTTTCAAACTCTGAAAAGCCCCAATCTTCTTCCCTTTTAGGACTAGTAGTCCCGAGCACCTCCAGGACTGATAGGATTGGGATGGGCAATGGCATGCAATAAGTAACGATACTATTCCGCGCTTTAATGCCTTAATGGGGTGGGAAGGGTAGATATGGACATGATGACCGGTGCGCTAATACCACGTGCAATGCCTCTTCTGAGGAGTGATTGTCGGGTATAGCATTGATGTGATCCATATTATTTATGAACCTAGGACCCCCTTTCCCTTTACTTGTTTATGTTTATTTTCAGAATTGTTTAAACCATTTCCTCAAATATCTTCTTTATTTATTTTTCTTCAAACATTCAATTCACTTGCAACATTATGTGTCAACCCCCTTCTATTTGAGACCTCTATCTGCTTACTTGTTATTTAAATTCACAATTGTAATATGGACGGGAACCACACTAGTCGATCTTGGGAGGTGCCTAACACCTTCCCCTCGAGATAATTTCTAGCCCTTACCCGAACTCTAGTTTTCCAACTCAAACCCTTCTCTAGCCGAACTCTAGTTTTCCAACTCAAACCCTTCTCTAGTGTCCTAATGTACTTTGATCATTAGGTGGTGACTCTTCAATTTAAACCCAAATTCCCACAAGGGAACGAGTTGTCCTCCCAAATGTCATAAACCTGATTTTACTTTTCGAAAAAGGGGGCGCGACAGCAGGGCGTCTCTGCTGGGGAATTTCTTTAGGTTTTTACCATTTCATGTTACTTGTGACTTTACTGCTTCTTTATTGCCTTTATTTAATGTCTTTATCTCTTTTTTGCTATGAAACTGACTTGGCTCTTTGTTTTTTTTCTTTAATGCTTTCGTTTACCGTTTTCCTTCAATATTGTTGTAATTATGAGAAATTATTGTAATCATTACTTTATGAACGTGAAAATACATGACAACTTGTTTCATTCTTTTAATTGCATATTCAACATCATATTCTACTCGTGCCAAACAAAATACCATAACAATGCTTATAATGAGTGGTTGCACCCTTCTGATATTATCACCCCCTAAATTTGACAAAAGCGTATTTGCGGTAAAATTAGTTGATCAACGGGGTAGTCGACGGTTCCATGCCTTTCTCTCTTTAGCTGTCCGCTCAAGGGTACCTGTCTAACACCACCATATAAAACCTACTCTATTCAACTGTGCATGCATCACTGTCAAAAATAGCCGAGTCAGTTATGTTGTCCACATAATGACTCTTTAAGTGAGCCTTGTCCAAAGTCCACTGGGTTTCCCTGGAACCCAAACGAACACTACCATGTATGTGCATTTATTTTGAGAACTAAATGCTGCTTATGCCAATTATTGATATTTAAATAGTTGAGTCTAGCAGGGGTAAGGGCCTAACACTTTGTTTGCAGAAAATAAGGTACGAAGTCCCCAAATTCCGTATGGTAACCAACATCCACCCAAGGTTGCTAAGCTGGTGGGAAGACCTTCACTCTAGTGATCAGACTCTCGTCCGCAAATATTTGGGAAATTCGCCTTCTCTTCTGGAAATCCAACCCAACAACAAAATCATAGAGGTTGCAACTTTATTCTGGGATGATGACAGATCTATGTTTCACTTCGGGGACCTTGAAATGACAACTTTGCTAGAGGAAATAGGAGGGCTAGCTGGTATCCCATGAGAGACTCCAGGTTTGTTTATGTTGGAAAATCGCAAGGGTAGGGGTTTTCTCAAAATGACGAGATTGAAGAAGAACCCGGACTTGACCTGCTTAAAGGATTCCTACATTTCTTTCGACTATCTATACGAGAGGTACGACCATAGAAGGTCCTACCGCACTTACCCGGATGAATTCTCCCTCACATCATTGGGGCATATCCATAGAAGGTTCTTCGTCTTTATGTTCTGCTTTTTGTGGATGATAGTATTTCCTGTGAGGAAGGCTAGGATCCATACCAGACTAGCCATGGTCACCAAAACCTTAATGGAAGGGATTGGCATGTAGCCTTTTTAGCATAGTACCTATGATCATTGCGGAGACATACCGAGCCGTAGAGAACTGTCAACGAGGGGCCAAACAATTTGAGTGCTATAACTTAATGCTACAACTCTAGCTCATGAAGCATCTCCAAAAGGGTGAATATCGACAACAGATTCTGTGCAGGGATTGGGATGATCATATTGCCTTCCATCAGCCAAGGTGAATGAACTATATGCCTTACATGTTTGCTCAACCAGAAGATGCTAAAAGGTGGGTAGAGTTGTTCGAAAATCTGAAAGAGGATCATGTACAATGGATATTCGAATGGTTCCCTACTGAGGAGTTCATTGTCCGATCTCGGAATGCACCGTTTATTATACTCATTGGTATGAGAGGAACTTATCCTTATGTTCCTCTCTGATTCATGAGGCAGGCAGGAAGAAAACAGGATATACCAAGGGTTGACAAAATGAGTCACTTCAGGGCTGACTTTAAGGATGACGATAGCCCTTACAAGTATCAAGCCCAACACATGTGGCACTGCAAAATCATCATGGGGAGAGATACTATTGAACCGGACAGGTACCATGCTTGTTATACTCCATACTATCCAAGTTGGTTGGAAGACGATCAGAATGGGTTAGGACAACCCGAGTTTGTTCGAGGTCACAAGATCATCGACGAGAAGGCCGAAGTACAGGTTAAGTACAGCCAATTGCGCAAGAGGATTCGGGAATGCGAAAGTGAGCACCGGGAAATTCAAGAAGCCCATCAAAAGCTGATTGAAGAATGGAAAGACATTAGTTGTCAGTGCTAACAAGCGACAACGGTATTTGGAGCGGGGTTTAGTGGAGCTAGAAAGGAAGTTCATCCAGAGGATCGAAAACTGCCAGAATGCTGAGGGAAACGAATGAGGACACTTGGTTAGAGCCTACTTGCTGCTGGGACTACGTGAGCTGGTGAAGCTATTCGATGGAGCTAAAGATGCCGAGTCTGGAGAAGGTCCTTCGGGGACCAAATAGATAGGATTCTTTTCTTTTGGATTTAAATGTAATAAGGTCAATGGCCATTAGTGACGTATTATCTTCTGCTATTTTAGTGTCGTTTTGGGATTCATCTTATTTCTATCAATAAAATGAGGCATTTAGCAATATAAGTTCTCCAAATCAACTTGTCGCTAGGCCAACCTCGGGCATAACGAGGCTCCCAAATTAGGACGCGAATTATATTCTCGCACTATGTGTTTAAATATTGCAACTTCTTTTTCTTACAACCCACACTAAGTTGTTACCTTTTTATTTTACTTTTGTTTTTTCCCTCCCCAAAGGTTAGTTCATTCACTCTGGCATCGTCATCAGACTTCACAAGATCCAAGTGCCCTCCACCCACTCCTCCTCCTAGTCCCGTCAGAAACAGAAATAAGGGGAAAATGGAATATTTGAGCAACATCAAAAAGGAGAACTCAGTTGAATGGGTAGAGGTTACTCAGGGTATTTAGGTTTCTAAGGAAAGTGTCTCCCAGCTCGAGCAAAAATTGTTGAAATTTTAGGAAGAACTGGACCAAGTTCGGAACTTGGAAAACTTGTCGTTTTCCCTCACTACTCTAGATGTCAACTTTCCCAACACTCTAAACATCCCGAAACCACAAAACCAACCTGCTCCCCATCATCACTGAAACATATGCCACACTTAAAACAACACCCTACTACTCATCCATGAACCACTGAACTCCACAAATGATCATCTCCACACTTACCACAACACCCCCATCTATGTGGAAACCATACCACACCCTATTCAACCCACCTCGAGCACACCTAAGTCTGATGACAAAGACTCTCTTATAAGGAATTTGGCCGCAGAACTCATGAAGTTGACTAGCCGAGTTCAGGGTGTTGAAAAAAGCAAGGGGATCGGGAGACTGAATTACAAAGACCTTTGCATTCAACCAGATGTCGAACTACCCGAGGGGTACCAACCTCCCAAGTTCGAGATGTTCGATAGAACCGGGGATCCAAGAGTTCATTTGAGGACATACTGCAACAAGCTGGTTAGAGTAGGAAAGGATGAAAATATTCGCATGAAGCTTTTTATGAGAAGTCTGACAGGTTCATATTCAACACGGAGAATGCACCAGATGTGTTCGGCATCCAGAACTTAAAGAAGAAACCTGTGGAGACATTCCGCGAGTTTGCTACTAGTTGGAGATCAGAATCTGCTAAGGTCAGGCCAACATTAGAAGAAGAACAAATGAATAGGTTTTTCGTCCAAGCTCAAGACCTGCAGTACTACGAAAGGTTGATGTTGATTGAAGGCTAGAAATTTTCCGACATCATCAAGCTAGGGGAAAGGATCGAAGAAGGTATTGCATGTGATATGGTCACAAACCTTGAGGCTTTGCAGGCTACCAACAAGGCTTTACAGTCTGGTGGCACGTCCAAGAAAAGGGACGTAAGCGCCATGATGGTTGCATTAAGAAAAAAACCCCAATAAAATACCAAACCTACCCAATATCCCTTCTCACATATTAGCCTACCCAAAATTACCAAGCACCCTTGCCTTCTTACCCAACGCCTCCACCGCCCGTATATCAGCCTACTTCACCCAGATACTCCCAGCCCACACACGTATACCAAGCCTACTACACCCAACAAGCCAACTACCAATCACCTCCCCCTTGCCAAAATTTCCTTAGACCCCGACCAAACTTCGACCGCAGACCTCCCAAATAGTACACCGCCATTGACGAACCTATCGACCAGCTATATGAAAGGCTTAAAGCTGTTGGTTATGTTACCTCTATCCCTGCCGTAAACCCCAAAAACCCATCCCAGTGGGTGAACCCAAATAAAACCTGTGCATACCATTCCATCATGAAGGGGCATATCATTGATGAGTGCCGCTCTCTGAAGGATAAGATCCAAGATTTAATTGACAACAAGATCATCTAGCAAAGGAGCCTGCTCTGAATGTCCGCAACAAACCTCTACCAGACCACACGGGTAGAGGTGTTCACATGATTGAGATAGAAGATGATTGGGACCCCGAGGGATCGATCGGGTTGATAGCAGAAGGTGACGAGCCAAAGAAACCGACAGTTACCCTTAACCCGATTATGGTCCAGATGCAGCCTTCTGAGGACACCGAGGTGAACATGTCCATGCCACTTGGTCATGAAACACTATCCTCCACAAAGACGCTAACACCAATCGAGGTCGAGTTTGGGTCCCCAAAGGCACCGGTAACATTTGAGGTTGCTGTATTACCTCCCAAAGCAAGGGTGCCCATTTTTGTAGCAATGACAGCCGCAACACCGTTCCACACAAAAACCATACCATGGGATTACACAACTGAAGTAAGGAGGAAAGGGAAAATCAAATCCAGAGAAGCAAGTGCAGCACAGGGTATGACAAAACTGGTAGGGTTTATACCCTGGAGCATTTGGCTGAGTCGAGTAGGCAAGCCTCTGGTCGGCCGACCATCACTGAAACTGGGCCTGACGACCTCTGGAAGAAGATACAAGCTAAATAGTATTTAGTCATTGATCAGGTTAACAAAACGCCATCACGTATCTCTATCTTAGCTCTGCTACAAAGCTCTCACGCACATAAGAATGCCATATTGAAGGTGCTGAGCGAGGCATATGTACCCAGCAAAATAACTGGAGGAGAAATGGCAAACATGGTAAGGCAGGTATTGGAGAGTCACTAAATCACTTTTCATGAATATGAGCTACCACCAGAAGGGCTGAGCCACAACAAGGCATTGCATATTACTATGCAATGCGAGGATTATTTTATCACCACGGTCCTAATCGAAGGAGGGTCCAGCCTCAATACTTGCCTGTTGGTGACACTTAAAATATTGGGGAAATGTCCGAATGAGATCAAAGATGGGTCCATCAATGTTAAAGCCTTTGATGGCTCCCAAAGGTCCACTATAGGGGAGATTAGCCTGTGCGTACAAATGGGACCTACTTGGTTCGATGTTGACTTTCAAGTGATAGATGTGTCGACATCTTACAACTTTTTGTCGGGATGACCTTGTATTCATGTCGCTGGGGATGTAGCGTTGACCCTACATCAGGTAGTGAAATTTGAATGGAATCACCAAGAGGTGATCATTCGCGGCGATAATAGCAATCCTATATACAGTCGCCGGACCATCCCAGCAATCGGAGGAAAAGAAAGATAGGTGGAGAAACGTACCATCATATCGAGTGAGTCAACGCCGTAGACAAGGATAAATAGTGGGACAAAGGACTCGGCAAGAATTTCCAAGGGATTGCTAAGCCTATCAAGCTGGAAAAAAATGGAACCACTTTTGGTGTGGGATATGATTACACTAGGAGGAATTCAACCACTGGTCTCCACCTTGGCGCGTTCCTTATTACCCACTAGAGTAGTTGATACCTCGCTTGGAGCAGACTTTTCAACCAGCTGATGTCATATATAGGTCAGAAAAAGAGGAAGCACTAGCAGCATGAGGAGTTTGTTTTTGGAAGATGATAACATGGACTGTTGTGTCATTTTCAAGGAGGAGGCGGAGGAAGACCATTCCATACAATCCGTGATCCGAGGAGAGTGCCTCAACGATTGGTCCATAAGAACCACCAGAGCCCGAAAAACTTTGGGGTAGCTAGGCTGAACAAAGCATCATGCATTGCCCTTTATTTTACTAGTTGATTTTCTTTTCACATTTTTAAATTCCAAAATAGGAGCTCTAATGTTCAAAACAATTTTGAAATTTATCAAAGCATTTCAGTTTCTTATAAATCTTACTCTTATTACTTTCTCTCGTTTACTTTATTTATAATATTACTATTACTTGTCTTGATGAACCGATGACTGTGACATGCAACGAGACAACATAACAAATGGATATAAACTTATAAGAAGATGATATACTAGAAGAAGTTGTTAAAGAGGTTGAGGATTTTGAAAATAGACCTATGTCCAACCTGGACGAGACTGAGGTCGTTAACTTGGGAGATGCAGAAAATGTCAAAGAAACTCGCATCAGTGTTCATCTGTCACCATCAGAAAAGGAAGAGTATACAAAATTTCTAAGGGAATATGAGGACATATTCTCTTGGCCTTATGACGACATGACTGGTCTTAGTACATCCATTGTGGCTCACAAACTACCGACTGGTCTGACATGCCCACTGGTAAAACAAAAGCTCAGGAAGTTCCAGCCAGACATGAGTTTGAAAATCAAGGAGAAAGTCACCAAGCAAGTCAAAGCAAAGGTTCTCAGGGTAGTAGAGTATCCAACATGGTTAACCAACATCGTGACAGTACTGAAGAAGGATGGGAAGGTCAGGGTCAGTGTCGACTACTGGGATCTCAACTGGGCCAGTCCAAAAGATGACTTCCCCTTGCCAAACATACACATCCTGATCGACAACTGCGCCACGCATGAGCTGCAGTCGTTCGTTGATTGTTTTGCTGGGTATCACCAGATATGGATAGATGAGGAAGATGCTGAAAAAATAGCTTTCATTATGCCGTGGGGGATGTATTATTACAAGATGATGTCGTTTGGATTAAAGAACGCTGGGGTCACCTACATGAGGGTCATGACTACCATTTTCCATGATATGATACACAAAGAGATTGAGGTATATGTATATGACGTCATCATCAAGTCCAAGAAATACACCGACCACATGGAAGATTTGAGGAAGTTCTTCAACAGACTGAGAAGGTGCAACCTGAAATTGAATCCCGCTAAATGTGCATTCGGGGTTCCTACTAGAAAACTACTTGGTTTCAGTGTGAGTCACCGAGGGATAGAGCTGGATCCCTCAAAGGTCAAAGCCAATCAAGAGTTGCCACCGCCAAAAAACAAGAATGACGTGATGAGTTTTATGGGGAGGATCAATTACATCATCCGGTTCATAGCTCAATCTACTGTCATCTGTGAGCCAATCTTTAAGATGATGAAGAAGGACGCCGCCACCAAATAGACCGATGACTGTCAGAAAGCCTTTGGCAGAATCAAGGAGTACATATCAGTGCCACCAGTGTTGGTCCCACCCGAGCCGGGCAAACCTATATTGCTCTACCTTGTAGTGTTGGATGGAGCGTTCGATTGTGTTCTGGGGAAACATGATGAAACAAGGAGAAAGGAGTAGGCCATCTACTATCCCAGCAAGATGTTCAACCCGTACGAGGCCCGGTATTCTTTGTTGGAAAGCACTTGTTGTGCTTTGACTTGGGTAGCCCAGAAGCTGAGGCACTACTTTTGTGCCTATACCATGTATCTCATATCGAGGATGGATCCCTTGAAGTACATCTTTTATAAGCCCATGCCCATGGGCAAGCTGGCCAAATAGCGAATCGCACTGAGTGAATTCGACATTATCTACATAAATCAGAAAGCAATCAAGGGACAGACATTGGCAGATCATCTCGCCGAGAATCCCGTGGATAGAGAATACGAACCCCTAAAGACTTATTTTCATTACGAAGAGGTATCATTCATAGGAGAAGATATTGCTGAATCCTATGATGGCTGGAGAATGTTTTTTGATGAAGCAGCAAATTTTAAAGGATTTGGAATATGAGCAGTCCTAGTATCAGAAACCGGCCAGCATTAACTAGTGTTTGCTAAACTCATATTCTTGTGCACCAACAACATGGCCGAGTACGAAGCCTGCATCTTAGGGCTCAAGATGGCCATTGGCATGAACATTCAATAATTGCTTGTGATCAGATATTCAGACCTGTTTATACATCAGGTCCGAGAAGAATGGGCGACCAAGAACTCCAAAATACTTCTTTATCTACATCATGTATGGGAGTTGAGAAAGAGATTCACAAAGACAGAGTTCCGGCATGTTCCCAGAGTCCAGAATGAGTTTGTTGATGCATTGGCTACTCTATCATCTATGATTCAGCATCCAGATAAGAACTTCAAAGATCCTATTCCCGTGAAGATTCTGGATCAGCCAGCTTACTGTGCTCATGTCAAAGAACAAACAGATGGAAAACCTTGGTTTCACGATATCCAAGAATACCTAGTAAAAGGAGAATACCTGGAGCTTGCCAATCCCACCCAGAAATGCATGCTTCAGAGGTTATCTATCAATTTCTTTCATAATGGAGGAATCCTGTATAGGAGGACTCTTGATTTGGGATTATTAAGGTGTGTCGATGCAAAGGAAGCATCTAAACTACTAAAAGAAATCCATTCTAGGACCTGCAATCCACATATGAAAGGTTTTGTCCGAGCCAAGAAGATACTCTGGGCAGGTCATTTTTTGATGACTATGGAAACTGACTGCATCCAGTATGTCTGAATGTGCCATCACTGTCAGATACATGTAGACATGATAAGAGTGTCCCCAAACGAGCTTACTGCAACAAGCTCTCCATGGTCGTTCGCCGCTTGGGGAATGGACGTTATCGGACCTATCGAGCCCGCCGCATCAAACGGGCACAGATTCATTCAAGTGGCAATTGATTATTTCACCATATGGGTTGAAGCAGCATCGTACAAAGCAGTGACTAAGAAAGTCGTGGAAGACTTTGTCCGCGACCGCATTGTTTGTCGATTCAAGATTCCAGAATCGATCATCATTGATAATGGTTCTAATTTTAACAGTGATTTGATGAAGGCAATGTGTGAAACTTTCAAGATCAATCATGAGTAATCTACAGCTTACAGACCTCAGATGAATAGTGTCGTAGAAGCCGCCAATAAGACTATCAAGAAGATACTAAGGAAAATGATAGAAAAACATAAGAAGTGGCATAAGAAGTTATCATTTGCTATGTTGGGATACCACACCACAGTTCGCACATCAACCGGGGCAACTCTCTATATGTTGGTTTATGGTACAGAGGTGGTCATTCCCGCTGAGGTAGAAATTCATTACTTGAGGATCATACAGGAAGCACAACTCGACGACACAGAATGGGTAAAGAGTCGCTACGAGCAGTTAGCCCTTATAGATGGAAGAAGAATGGTCAGCTTTACAAGAACAGAATTTCCAGAGACTTACACAAAAGAGTCAAGTCGAGACAGTTTACACCGGGGTAGCTAGTGTTAAAGAAGATTTACCCTCATCAGGATGAGGCCAAAGGTAACTTCTCTCCTAACTAGCAGGTCCATACATGGTTCACCGGGTTCTAACAGGAGGATCCCTCATACTCGCAGACATGGACGGAGAAGTTTGGCCGAAGCCTATCAATTCAGATGCAGGTAGCAATACTATGTGTAACCATTTATGATTATGATGTAATTTGAACTGCCCCTGACCTGATTCCCGTTCAAGAGGGGATACGTAGGTAGCCCTATGGGTTCGATCATAATTCAATAAAATTTTCATTTCCCTCACTATTGGAAACTGGGGCAGAATTTTGAGGAGGACCCTCAAAATTTCAAAGTTGATTTCTGCCATTTATCACACGCAACTATCAGAAGTACCAGCCTAGTAAACTGGGGCATAATTTTGAGGAAGACCCTCAAAATTCCAAAGTGAGAGACGTTGCAATGTCGTGAACTGCGTCGCCGTCGTCGGTTCATCTAAAGAAAACTATTTTCAATTATGTAGTTGTGTTACATTTTTACTAAATCATGCATGTCTAGTATCAAAATCGTTTTGTTTAGCAACGCTACCCCAATGATACACAACATCACGAAAAACAAAGCCAAGCAGGATGAGCAAAGTCCATGGGGATACGAACTAACCTTCCCCCTCTACAAAACTCACGATTTTTCTTTGGATGCAGGCACCCAAGTTGCAAATCATCGAGTACATTTATACACTCATCCTTTTTAGGAATGCAACTTTCAGAACCATCACACCTACTCACAATTGCTATCCCTATATAATATCCCTAGTAGCCATAATATTCTAATCAGCTATCAACCTATCAGCTAAGATATTTTATTACTATTCGCCTTTTATTTTTCTGCATTGAATAAGGCTACCTTTCTGCCTTTCGAGGTTAAGCTCTACCTCCATCTGCATTTTCTGCATTGCATAAGGCTACCTTTATGCCTTCCGAGACTAAGCTCTATCTCCATCTGCATTTGTTGCATTACATAAGGCTAACTTGCTGCCTTCCGAGACTAAGCTCTATCTCCATCTGCATTTTTTGCACTGTATAAGGCTACCTTTTTGCCTTCCGAGACTGAGCTCTGTCTCCATCTGCATTTTTTTCACTGCATAAGGCTACCTTTCTGCCTTCTGAGGTTAAGCTCTACCTCCATCTGCATTTCTTACATTGTATAAGGCAACCTTTCTGCCTTCCGAGGATAAACTCTACCTCTATCTGCATGGCCGAAATATTGCAACTTTTACTTACATCTGCATGGGTGAAATATCGCCACCTTTTACACCTTGCGCTGGCTGAAAGATCGTTACCCTTTATTTATATTTCCACACCGGCTGAAAGATCGCCATCTTTTGTATTTTATGGGCTGAAAGATCGCCACCTTTTGCATTTCATGGGCTGAAGGATCGCCTCCTTTTGCATTTCATGGGCTTAAAGATTGCCAAATTGTCCAAAGGCGTCATTGTTTAGAGGCACCATTTTCATAGCCCGAGAATGCCATACCATGGCCTGAGGACCCCCTTTTATCTCTTGCATACCATTATTCAAAAGAATCATAGTTCAGAGGCGTCATTCTCAAAGCCCAAGAACATCATTTCATAGCCTGTGAATCCTTTATTATGTGCTTCATAGTCTGAGGACGTCATCCTAACCGTCCAAAGACAGCATTCATGGTCCAATAGGAACTTGCATCACGTTTAAATTTATGCAATATATATATATGTTCGCCTTGCTCATTTATAGGTAAACCGTCTTGCAACGACCATCTCAGCAGGAGCAATCCCGCTCATGTTCCCGGAGCCTACTAGACTTCAACCATCTTTCTCAACCTGAATATCGCGTTCATTTTCCAAAAATCTCTATCGACATATTCCGCCGATGGATCCCGAACTACATATGACATGATTCCTGTAAGACTAGGGATATGTAGGCAGCTCAGGAACAAGAGCTCAGTCAAAATTCTTCAAATCGTTTCGTTTGGTCAAATTGGCCATCATATCTTTACCCAACAACTATCACCCTTCCCGTGTAAAGGGGGGGCAGTTGTTGATACCCAACTTTTCCCTATGTATTTTCATATACAAAATACTTTCAAAATAATATATATATATATATATATATATATATATATATATATATATATATAAGCATACCCAAGTATTTTAGTAGTTTTCCCAATTTTTAAAGATTTTAAAAATCAATTTATTATCCATTTAAGCAGTACAAAAATCCAATAATTATTTCCAATATTATCATTTTGGTGAATAAATTATTTTATTCTCATATTTATTCCAAATATAGTTAAGGTCATTTTTGTATATTTTTTACAAATTCATTTGGTATTTAAAGACTAAATTGCATATAATTGCAATTATTGCCTATTTTAAGATTCATAGCATTTTATAATTGTAAAATTAGTCCCAGTATTTTTCAATTTATTTTTATTTACTATTAATTGGTTCAATATTTTCAATTTGCTTTTAAAATCATCTTTACTATTTTATATAAATAAAAAGGAAAACATTGGATATTTAACATTTTGCCTCATTTATTTCAATTGCAGCCTATTTTACATTTCAATTTTGGAACTTAAATTGACCTAATTCTACCCCAATTAAACCANTAAATAATTTTAAAATTTCACTATAGGTTTAACATGTATAAAAATCAAAATCTAGCCAAATATAGCAGTTGAGCGACCGTGCTAGAACCACGGAACTCGGGAGTGCCTAACCCCTTCTCTCGGGTCAAACCCTTTCCTCGATTCGGGATTCAAA
This sequence comes from Nicotiana glauca, assembly GCA_026770625.1. Taxonomy (NCBI): domain Eukaryota; kingdom Viridiplantae; phylum Streptophyta; class Magnoliopsida; order Solanales; family Solanaceae; genus Nicotiana; species Nicotiana glauca. The sequence goes on along the minus strand of MU752435.1, from coordinate 148,961 downwards.
CCGGTGACTTGGGACACCATAAATCTCCCAAGTGGCGACTCTGAATCTTTAATAAATTAATCCCGTTTCGATTGTCCTTTAAGTAGAAAAACTCCTTTTATTATACCCTTCACGGGGTGTAGTAGTGAAAAAAAGAAGTGTGACATTGTCAACTTGTTTTTTAAGTTTTATTTTGACAATGAGCCTTTTATTTTCTTAATACCATAGTTCTTTCCAAAGGTGGATGTTGTGTAAATCGGGTGGCTCTTCCCAAGGATGGATGGTATGACAACCCGTTGATACCCAATTTTTTTTTTATGTATTTTTAATATACAAAATACTTTCAAAATAATATATATATATATATATATATATATATATATATATATATATATATATATATATATAAGCATACCCAAGTATTTTAGTAGTTTTCCCAATTTTTAAAGATTTTAAAAATCAATTTATTATCCATTTAAGCAGTACAAAAATCCAATAATTATTTCCAATATTATCATTTTGGTGAATAAATTATTTTATTCTCATATTTATTCCAAATATAGTTAAGGTCATTTTTGTATATTTTTTACAAATTCATTTGGTATTTAAAGACTAAATTGCATATAATTGCAATTATTGCCTATTTTAAGATTCATAGCATTTTATAATTGTAAAATTAGTCCCAGTATTTTTCAATTTATTTTTATTTACTATTAATTGGTTCAATATTTTCAATTTGCTTTTAAAATCATCTTTACTATTTTATATAAATAAAAAGGAAAACATTGGATATTTAACATTTTGCCTCATTTATTTCAATTGCAGCCTATTTTACATTTCAATTTTGGAACTTAAATTGACCTAATTCTACCCCAATTAAACCAGCAAAAATTTCATTTTTCACCCAGCCCCCGACCCAATTTAAAAATCCGCCCGGTTCCAATTATTGATCAAGGCCGTTGATCATTTTGATCAACGGCCATAAACCCCATTACCTTTTTTAACCATAAACGACCAACCCTAATCCCTCATTTCACTCTAATAGACACCTTTGAAACCATTAGTCTCTCAAACTCTCTCAAAACTCTTCGGAACCCTAGCCTTTTCCTACATTATTTGACCGAAATTTCACCGGAATCCATGGCTTCTCGGGCCATGGATGGTCCATACTTACCTCCTTCCACTATTAAACCATGTTTGTTCGAAGCTTTGAGACCTGACCTTGACAGTGCTCTTTCAGATCTTCTCAGATCTTTGGTTATATGGCCTCTCCGGCCTTAGCTCCGGAATATTAAAGCTCAGGAACCTGATTCCTGACCTCTTCAACTCGGGATCTGAAGCTTCTTCCAAGCCTTCTCATTTCTAAGGTTTCTCCTAAAACCTAAGCTATTCGAGGTTCTTTCGCTATTGTTTGCTTAGATTTATCCTGTATATATGCTCTACTTGACATTTAAAGTGTTTTCCCCTAATTTCCTTTTCAAAATCATTTGTCTTCGATTTAGGGTTTCTAAAAGGATTTTTCAAAAAATAACATCTTTCTGATTCATCTTCTTCTTTTCTTTATGTGTGTTTGTCTATATCATGCTCGTGTGATTTTTTCTTATTACGCATGTATTGTATTTTTACTTTTCTTTTCCACTATACATGTTACTTCTGTGCTCACATGTTAATCTTTGTTATTTTTTCTTTACTCTTTTACTGTATGTGTTTACCGTTGAGTCCTTTGATTTTTGCTTTTATGAACCATGTTCGTGTTCTTGCTAAACATGTTTCATCTACTTTTGTTTAAGTCTGTATCTCCTCTTTCTTCTAAACTTGTTTAAGTATCGAGTTTTCTCAAACACGTTCTTCATGATCTTGAGTCAGCTTTCTTTCTTTGTATAATGTCTGTTTGTTTCTCATAAGTCTCTGAAAAAGACCTCTGAGTCTATTTTATTGACTCGCCTTCTCATCTCTATATCTTATTCGATTTGAAACCCTAGTATTTAGGGTTTCCTTTGGCAATTTTAATTTTGTGTTCGAGTTAGGGTTCCACTTTGGGACCCTGGACTCTCAGACTTATTGTGAGTCCACAAACGGAACTTGTATCCCTTTGCTTATGATTCTGAACCTTTCAATGTTAGACTATTTTTCTAAGTAACATGAAGACTCTTTTATTTGATTTGTCTGCTTTATATATGAGACGTTTCTTCTTTCAAAAAGGGTTTTGCCAACTACTAATTGATTATGAATTCCTTTAATGGGATTTAATTGATTGTTACTGATTTACTTTAAATTAAACCTTTTTTTACCCCTTTCCTGACTTGGTTCATTCGAGTAAAATCCTGTAACTTCTATTTCATTGGTTGTTTGATTGAATCCCTTTCCTTATTCTTCACAAACCGTGTACCAATGGACTTTTGCCTTAAATAACTTCTATGTATTTACCCTTTATTGTACTACTTGGGAAATATTTTTGATCAACTCTTTCCTTAATTTTCTCTTACCCGTTGGAAATTAGAATCCCTTAATTAAAGGGAGATTGATTTCAATGTTATTTCCCTACATTTTCTTACTTGTTTTCTGCGCTATAAAAGGGGCACGACCCTTCTGCACCTGCACACCTGGAACTTTCAGTTCAACACTGCCAACTTACATTATTTAAAATACAATACTTCTTTGAGTTCAATACTCAAGCACACATTACTCCCTTGCAATTTCAATACTCTACTCCCGTCTAAGATCTTTTGAAACTGTTAGCTTGCAACTTGGCTTCTCAAGTCTATTGTTTTACTTGTCTATTTTCCCTGAAACTGGTATGTTCTAATTTAACTTTTCTGCCTCACTCCCTAGGTGTTTATTTATAGTTTCTACATTCTTGTTTATTTTGTTGTTCATGTTCTGTAATTGAATATGCTACTCTCTCTTTGCATCTGCAGTTTTTTATGAATTCCCCATACCTCTATTCCCTTCTATGTGTTTGAGTTAAGGCTCATGGCCTGGCAGTATCCAAATTGCTGCCCAGGTCTGAACTTGATCCTCAATGGATCCTAACTCCCAATTTTGGCTAACAGGCTGGTCAGGGGTATGCCAGCACTCCTAATTGCCGGGCATGACCACCAACCTTCCATGGCCTTCGCTAATTCCCCTCTACGCACTCACACTTACTCTTAGACTTTATGTTATGTCACCCTCTTATGAGCTTTGCTTTGGGACCTTGAGTTCCCTCTGAACTTGGACATTCAAGGGCTGGCCCTTCCACACTTTACTATAATCTAATTATGCAATGTATTTGGGGTGTAAGCACTGCCCGGTGTTGATACCCAATTTTTCCCAAAGTATTTCTTATACCTAAATATTTTTAAAATAGCATATTGGTGCATATATAAGCTCATCCAAGCATTTTGATATTTTTTGACGACTTTTTAAAACCAATTTATTGCCTATTATACACAACAAAATCCAATAATTATTCCCAAAATTATCATCTTGGTGAATAATTCATTGTATTTTCACATTTACACCTAAATATAATTATAGTAATTTTCGTATATTTTTTACAAATTTGTTTGGTATTTTAAAGCTAAATTGCATATAATTGCAATTATAGCATATCTTGTAATTTATGAACTTTTACGTTTATAAAATTAATCCCATCATTTTTAATTAATATTTATATAATACTTATTTACCTAGTATGTTTAATTTGTTTTTAAAATCAGTATTACTATTTTTATAAAATTAAAGGGGGGAAATTGGCTATTTATGATTTGGCCTCTATTGCATTTCAATTATAGCCAATTTGGTACTCCATTTCAGCCCCAAATTAAAACCCAATTACCCAGCCCAATTAACACGCCTACCAGACCTATACCCTTTCCTATCATACGCAAACTCGTTCCCCATTTAACCCGTTTAATCCCAGCCGTTGATCCTTTAGATCAACGGCTCCCCTCTTCCTTTTCCTTTTTTAATTCAAATGACACTAAGACCCTACCTCATTTTTCTCGACCGCCGCCTCTGAATCCTCTCCTCTCTCAACTCTCTCTCAACTTACCTCAAACCCTAGTCGCCGCCTCTCATCAAAGCCTTAATCTATGGCTTCTCAGGCTCATCGGAGGCGTATACTAGCCTCTCATGGCTTTTGCGCGCTCGTTTCTAAAGGTCCAATGACCAGATCTTGAAGGGTTCCGACCAAGACTTTGTTTGATGACTGTTATCCGGTCGTCTTCAACCTTTGTCCGGCCATTCATGGCTATTCGAGTTCGATATTCGACTTCTCTGCTCAGATCGATGGTTTCCAAATCCTATCTCATCACCTGGGTTTCTTATGAAACACTAGCTCTTAGGTTCCTTCGATTTATTCTTAGATCTGCCCAAGATCTATGTGTGTTTGAACTTTCTGAGCATGTTTCTCAAGGTTTCCCCAAGTTTTTGCTTTCAAAACTCTTTGTTCTTTTAACTATGGTTTAATGTTAAGATATTTTGAATCTCTCTTTTTTGATTATCAACATGTTTTACTGTATTTTTTGTTTGTGTTATCTTCTATCTGAGTGAGCATGTTGAAATCCCTAATTTTCTTGGGGATTTTGTTTAAGTTCCTTGGTCTGTTTGTTAATAGTCGTTTGATTTACCTTATTTTTTATCTGAGTTAGCATGTGGAAAACACTAATTGTGGGACTTTATTTGAGTTTCTGTTTGTTAGTATTCGTTTGATTTACCTTCTTCTATATCCGAGTTAGCATAGTGAAAACCCTAGTTTTTTGGGGCTTATCCAAGATTCTGAACCTGTTTATTTATTTATTTGCTTATCTCCTCTAAACTCGATTGATTTTCAAAAACCCTAATTTCTTTGGGGACTATTCGATTTCTTTGAAGTTGTTTGTGCAACTCGCCTGTTGAAATTGCAGTGTGCTTCAATGCTCTTGACTATTTTTGGTTCTGATTTCTTTGCATGCTTCCGATCTTCTTCTATATTGTTAAACACTGAATCTTGACTATCATGGTTCGAATGTCTTCCTTTTAGTTACTACTATAGGTTGTTATTTTGCAATAACTTGGCTTCACGTGTCTATCACTTGTGCATGCATTTATATATACTGAGTTCCTTCTGTATTGATTCTCAAACTCGTGATTAATTTTCAAAACTTTTCCTTTGTGAAATTTTGATTTTACTCGCCTCTTAAGGGGTAATTGATTCTTTTCCTTTGATTGGCCTCCCTGAATCTTTCCAAAAATAATTTTAAGTCTTGTACTCAGACTCAATTGCTTATTTTATGACTTTACTGCTTCCTTTATGGCAACAGCCATTCTGCTCACAAGGCTGATTCTCCTTTCCATACTTGGATCATGTTAGCATCAGTTTGAATAAGAATCCCCTGATTAAAGGGGAGTCTTATACTAATTTGATTCTGATTTGTGACCATGCCATATTTGTGATAGATTTGTACTTGTTACCTTATTTCTCTACACGTTTTCAAAGATATAAATACTCTCCTCCCTTTTCTTTGAACACACGAACACCAAAAGCAAATCTGAGTTCAAATCACTCTCACTTAAAACTCTCTCCCTCTTTTTGATACTTGTGTTGCTGTGGACTTTATTTACTCTACTTTCTTCTGCACTTTTTGCTTCTCTACTGGTATGTCCCAGTTAATTTATAGGTCTCAACAACAATGTCTTTTATTCCCGCCTACTTCTGTTCATAACTTCCTAAGTTAACATTTGTTTCTAGCATGCTATAACATGTTTCCCTCTCCCTTGAAATTCTATATTTAATTTACATGTTCATCTTGTCTGTTGTTGTTATGTATTTGATACTTTAATGAATCCCAAACCCTCATATCCCCTTTGTATGCTTTAAGTTATGGTTCAGAAACATGGCAATGCCTAAAATCATTGTCCATGGTTATGAACTGTACCCTTTGGGGTCCTAAGCTTGTCAATTTCCCCTCCCCATTCCCAATTGTGTGTATGTTGAGTAACAACCTTGACCTGCCAGTACTTCTGATTATTTTTCAGGCCATGTCTTGACCTCCAGTAGGTCTTTACTGCCTAAATTCTTTATCATAGGTTTGGTCAGGGGTGTGCCAGTTTGTATTGTGGCTGGGCATGACCACCAACCTGCATGGGTAGCCCTCCTACCATTTTCTATTACACTTATACTCAACTCCTAGAATTTAAGTTCTGCCCGTCTTGTGTGAGCCTTGCCTTGGGACCCTTGAGCTCCCTCTGAACTTGGAAACATAAGGGTTGGCTCTTCCACACTGCACAACTCAATTTCTATGAATATCTTGGGTGTATGCACTGCCTGGGGTTTCTGAAATCTGTTGGATCTCTTGAACACCTTAGATAAGAGAAGGCTTGGAAATCTGGATCTCGGAAGTGGCTCAATCTCATATTATTAGGCATTAAGTCTAAATTAGGCTACTCGGATGCAGTTGATGATTTCTGATGTATTTTATTATTTCAGTTGTTTCTTTTGGGTTGTAATAATTTGTATAAATTCTGGGCAACTTAGTAAAGAAAGGGGGATGGGATTTACTTTCTGCACCAATGGTAGAGATCCTGCCTATAGGTTCAAACATTTTATTTCTGCAAACGCACCTAGAAATCATGCCTATAGGTTTTAATTCTCATCTCTGCATATCCACCTAGAAATCATGCCGATAGGTTTTAACTCTCATCTCTGCATATCCACCTAGAAATCATGCCTATAGGTTTTAACTCTCACCTCTGCATATCCACCTAGAAATCATGCTCATAGGTTTAATCTTTAATTTCTGCAAACACGCACAGATATCCTGCCTATAGGTTAACTTCTAATCATTCCGCAATTTTATAAAAACGTGGTCTACCAAACTGCTGCATTCTGCAAACGTCATCTGGCAAACTATTTGTAGGTTTAAATGATAAAAACTGCGTATACATGCCATGCTCATAGGATTTTGTTACTGTCTAAAAGGTGTCCAAATCATTATTCATATAGAAAGCATGCCCATATGAAATTTTGAATCTAAATAGAGATAATACTAGTTGTTAAACTTATACTGTCCCACTAAAATTGGTAACCCCTTTTAGTTTGCACATTTGTTTCTAATATCAGTATTTGTCACACCAAGTTCTAATTAACACCTAAGTCAATCAGATCAGTTTCAAGCAACTGCATTCGAGTATGCCTAATGTAGACTTTTCGCCTAAAAATAGGCGTTGAACCAGTCCGCTCACTACTTTATTCAAATAAGACCAAAAATCAGTACGTGAAAGACATGTTGAACTCTTTGGTTTTTGATGATTTATGGAGGTATATTTGAGCCTTACTTTCTTGTCTATTTCCCCTTTTGTTTGCAACTATTTGTTTTGGTTGACACCTTAGTATTTTCTCCTTTGCAACTTCTAAAAGCCCCAAACCCCTTTCCCTTTAGGATTAGTAGTCTGTTTGCCTTCAGGACTGATAGGATCGGGATGGGTAATAAGCATGCAATAAGTAAATGATACCATTCCGTGTTTTAATACATTGACGGGGTGGGAATGGTAGACATGGAGATGATGACTACACGATAACACTACGCGTACAATTGGGTACCGGTATTCTGCGAATGATCCATGTAATGTAAAAACCTAGGACCCCCCTTCCCTCTTTATTAGTTTAATAATTTTCAATTTTTTTTTAAAGTTGTTTCAACTTTTGTTTCCTATATGTCTTTCAAGTTGCTTGCACTAATTGATTGACCCCTTTCCTTTACTTGCGTATCTCTTCAATCACAAAACTGTTTCCTTTCTAAATTTCAGCACTTTTTTTAACCCTTTTTATGCTTCTTATTTGAATACTTGCTTGTTTATTTAGGTTTGCATTTAAAGTCACAAATGGAGCATGGCCGGGAACCACACTAGTGGATCTTGAGGGGTGCCTAACACCTTCCCCTCGAAATAATTTCGAGCCCTTACCCAAACTCTGGTTTTCATATTTAATTCTTCTAAAAAGTTTCCTAATGCACTATAATCATTAGGTGGTGACTCTCCAAAAAAAAACCCAATTCCCAAACGGGAATAGAGCTGTCTTCCTAAATGTCGTAAACCCGATTCCAAGGAAAAGGGGGCGTCGACAGCATGGCGACTCTGCTGGGGATTATTTAGGCTTTTACCATTGCATGCTATATATGACTTTACCGCTTTCTTTATTGCTTTGTTTAATGCCTCTATTTGTAACTGACTTGTTTCTTTTGTTTCTTTTTCTTTAATTACTTTCATTACCGCTTTTTCATCAATGTTATTATAATTTTTGAACAATCATTGTAAACTTTATTGTATAAACGTGAAAATACGTGTAAACATGTTTCATTCTTGTAAATTACATTTTCAACATCATATTCCACTAGTGCCAAACAAATACTATAGCAACGCTTATAATGAGTAGTTGCGCGCTTCCAATACTGTCACCCCTTAATTTTGGCATAGGCATATTTCCAGTAAAACCAGTCGACCAGTGGTGCAGTAACCGGTTTCTTGCCTTTCCCTCTTGAGTTGTCCGCTCAAGGGTACCTGTCTAAAACCCCATTAGAAACCTTACTCCATTTAAATTGTACATGCATCATGGTAAAACCTAGCCGAGTCAGTTATGTTGTACATAATGACTCATTAAGATAGCCTTGTCGAAAGTCCACCGGGTTTCCTTGAAACCCAAACGGACACCTCCATGTTCTGTGCATTTATTTATAGAATGTAAGTGCTTGCTATGCTAATTATTGGTTTAAATAGCCGAGTCTGGTGGGGGTAAGGGCCTAACGCTTTGTTTTGAAGAAAATGAGGCACGAAGTCCCCAGATTTGGCATGGTAACCAACATTCTTCCAACACTGCTAAATTGGTGGAAAGAACTCCACTCCAGTTATTAGACGCTCTTCCACAAATACTTAGGGAACTTGCCTTCACTTCTAGAGAACCATCCTGACGACAAAATCATAGAGGCTGCAAAGGAAATGCATGCGGACATCTGGCCCGAGCTTATTTGCTACTAGGACTACGCGAGTTGGTGAAACTGTTCGAGGGAGACAAAGATGCCAAATTTGGGGAAGGTCCTTCTGGGACCAATAGTTAGCGGTCATTTTATTCTCTATTTTAATGTAATGAGGCCAAAGGCCACTACTAACATTTTACTTTCTGTTGTTTAGCGTCATTTTGGATTTGTATTATTTTTATTAATAAAATGAGACATTTAGCATTATAAGTTCTCCAAAATTATTTGTTTCTAGGCCTACCTCGGGCATAACGAGGCACAAAAATTAGGACGCGATTTACATTTTCGCACGACATGCTAAAATACTTCAATATTTTTTTCCTTCATAACCCACACTAACTTGTTACCTTTTTGTTTTTCTTTTATTTTTATTCCCCTACCCAAAGGTTAGTTCGTGCATTCTGGCACTATCGGCATACTCCAAGAGGTCCAAGTGCCCTCCACCTCCTCCTCCTCCGAGCCCTATCTTGAACAAAAACAAAGGTAGAATGGGAGATCCAAGCGCCAGAAAGGAGATCGAGATTTCTCAGGGTACCTTGGTTGCTAAGGAAACTGCTGCACAACTGGAGCAAAAACTGTTAAAATTTCGAGAAGAGTTGGATCAGGTTCAGAATTTGGCGAACCTATCATTTTTCCTCACTACTCCTGATGTCAACCCCGTACCTCCATAGAACACCCCACAACCACAAATATGACCCACTCATACACAACATTGCAACACATGCCACACTCCCAACAACACTCTATTACTTATTCTCGAGCCACTGAACGCCACGAATGACCATCTCCACAACACTCATATTTTTGTGGACGATGTACCCCACTACACCCAACCAATCTCAAATGCACCAGAGTCTGATGACAAGGACTCCCTTATCAGGAACTTAGCGGCAGAACTCAAGAAGTTAACCAGCCGAGTTCAGGGTGTGGAAGGTAACAAAGGTATTGAAGGGCTAAATTATGAAGACCTATGTATTCAGCCTGATGTTGAACTTCCAGGGGGATACAAACCTCCCAAGTTCAAAATGTTTGATGGAACGGGAGATCACAGAGTCCACCTGAGGACATATTGTGATAAGTTGTTATAGTTGGAAGGAATAAGAAGATCCTTATGAAGCTCTACATGAGGATCCTGAAAGGAGATGCACTATCCTGGTACCTCAGCCAGGACCCCAAGAAATGGACGAGTTGGGTAAGCATGGTATCGGATTTCATGGATAGGTTCCGATTCAATACGAAGAACCGGACGTGTTCTACATATAGAATTTGAAGAAGAAACCCACCAAAACATTTCGCGAGTATGCTACTCATTGGAGGTAAGAAGCTACGAAGGTCAAGCCCGCTATAGAAGAAGAGAAAATGAATAGATTTTTTGTCCGAGCTCATGATCCCCAATATTACGAGAGGTTGATGCTGATCAAGGGTAAAAAGTTCCCCGATATCATCAAACTTGGAGAAAGAATGGAAGAGGGCATTAAGAATGGAATGGTTACAAATCTTGAAGCATTACAGGCTACCAATAAGGCTTTACAGACTGGTGGCACATCCAAAAAGAAGGATGTAAGAGCCGTAATGGTCTCATGGGGAGCCAAATAACCACAAAAATACCACACTTACCCATCACCTCCACTTACATATTAGCCCATCCCGAATTACCAAGCACCCGCACCCTCCTATCTACCTCCTGTTTAATAATCCTCTCCACCTCTCACATATCAACCCACCTCGCCCAGATACTCTCAACCAGCACCTATTTACCAAGCTTATAACGCTCAACCCTCTCACTTCTAATCACTACCCAACCGTCAAAATTTCCCAAGACCCGGGCCAAATTTTGACCGCAAGCCTCCCAGACAATACAAAGCCATCGCTGAACCAATTGACCAGCTATATGAAAGACTTAAAGCTGCTGGTTACGTCACTCCTATCCCAGCCAAAGCTCCAGAAAATCCCTCCCACTGGGTCAACCCCAACAAGACATGTGCGTATCATTCCGATATGAAGGGACACACCCTTGATGAGTGTCGCTCATTGAAAGACAAGATTCAAACCCTGATCGATAATAAGGTTATAGTAGCAAAGGAGCCTTCTCCTAATGTTCGTAGCAACCCTCTGCCTGAACACAAAGGTGTAGACATTCACATGATCGAGATCGAAGATGATTGGGACCCCAAAGGGTTGATAGGTTTGATTGCTGAAGGAGATGAACCAAAGAAACTGGCGGTTACACTTAACCTAATTGTTGTGCAGAATCAGCCCTCCAGGGATGGTGAAGTAAATATGTCTATACCTCTTGAATTTGAAGCGCCTCCTTCTGCAAAGGTGCCCAGGCCAATCGAGGTTGAATTTGGAGTTCCAAAGGCACCTATAACCTTTGAAGTTGTTGTGTTACCACCAAGGCTGCCTATTCCAGTGGCAATGCCAGATGTAACACCATTTCACTAAAATTCCATACCATGGGATTACACAGCTGAAGTGAGGAGGAAAGGAAAGACCAAGATAGGAGAAACGATTGACGTGCAAGGAATGAGCAGAACAGGGAGGGTTTACACCCCAGAGCACTTAGCCGAATCCAGTAAGTAAGCCCCGGGAAGGCCTATTGAAATAGGGCCTTATGATCTTTGGAGGATAATACAGGCTAAGGTGTACTCGGTCGCTAAATAGTTGAACAAAACATAATCACAGATATCTATCATGGCTCTTCTGTAGAGTTCACACGCTCACAAGAATGCCCTAATGAAGATAATGAGCGAAGCTTATGTGCCCAGTAATATAACCGGGGGTGAAATGGCGAATATGGTGGGTCAAGTGCTGGAGAGCCATAAAATAACCTTCCATAAAGATGAGTTGCCGCCAGAAGGATTGAGCCACAACAAGGCACTGCACATCACCGTGCAATGCGAAGATTATTTCATCACTAGAGTCCTGATCGATGGAGGATCGAGCCTCAACATCTATCCGCTGATAACTCTCAAAACTTTGGGAAAACCTGCACGAGATCAAAGATGTGGCTATCAATGTCAAGGCCTTTGATGGGTCCCAGAGATCCACCATCTGAGAAATTAGCTTGTGCTTGCAGATGGGGCCAACATGGTTCGACGTCGACTTCCAAGTGATAGACGTCCCGACATCCTCCAACCTGTTGTTAGGACGGCACTGGATCCACGCTGCGGGGGCCGTAGCATAGACCCTGCATCAGGCAGTGAAGTTTGAATGGAATCATCAAGAGGTAGTCATTCATGGGGATAGTAGTAACCCCATATATAGTTGATAGACCATCCCAATAATTGGAGGCAGAAGGAGAATAGGCGGAGAAACATACCACCATATCAAAAGAGTCAACGCTGTAGATAAGGATAAGTGGTGGGACAACAAGATCGAAAGTATCCTGAATTGGTGTAGGTACAAGCCTGGAAAGAGACTTGGTAAAAATCTTCAGGGGATCACTAAGCCCATCAAACTAAAGAAGCATGGTACTACATTTGGCTTAGGGTACAGTTATACCTGGAAGGAATTCCAGAATTGGTCGCCACCATGGCACGGCCCCTACTATCCATTGGAGTTTTCGATACCTAGCTTGGAATAGACCTTCCAACTGGTAGATGCTATATATGGTTCTGAAAAAGATGAAACGTTGGCAGCCATGAAGAATTTGTTCCTGCAGGGTGGTGATATGGACTGTTGTGTTCTTTTCGAGGAGGAAGGCCCTTCCACACAAGTTGTGAATAGAGGAGACCGCCTCAGCAACTGGTCAATTAGGACCGTGAGGGCCCGAAAGGTTTCGGGGTAGCAAGGATAAACAAAAGCACCATGCATCTCATTTTTAGATTATTTTACTAGTTGATTTCCTTTCCGCATTGTTTTTAATTTCGAAAAAGAGCTCCGATGTTTTAAACAATTATGAATTTAATCAAAGCATTTCAGTTCATCATATATATCGCTCTTATTGTTTTCGCTATCATTTACTCTATTTTATACAGCATTACTATTACTTATCTTGATGATCAACCAACGATTGTGATTCGCAACGAAACAACGCAACAAAAGGACATAGACTCAGAAGAAGATGAGATACCCAAAGAGGTCATCAAAGAAGTTGAGAATTTTGAGAATAGACCTAAGTCCAAGATGGAAGAAACCGAGGTCATTAATTTGGGAGATACAGAAAATGTCAAAGGAACTCGCACTAGTGTCCACTTGTCGCCATCGGAAAAGGAAGAATATACGGAACCTGTAAAGGAATATGAAGACATATTCGCCTGGTCTTATGATGATATGACTGGTCTCAGTACATCCATTGTAGCCCACAAACTGCCAACAGATCCAGCCTGCCTGCCTGTAAAGCAAAAACTCAGGAAATTCAAGCCCGACATGAGTTTGAAAATCAAAGAGAAGGTTACTAAGCAAGTCAAAGCTAAGGTTCTCAAGGTGGTGGAATATCCAACATGGTTATCCAACATCGTGTCGGTACCAAAGAAGGATGGGAAGGTTAGAATCTATGTAGACTATCGGGATCTTAATTCCCAAAGATGACTTCCCCTTGCCAAACATACAAATTCTTATCGACAACTGCGCCAAGCATGAGTTGCAGTCTTTCGTTGATTGTTTTGCCGAGTATCATCAGATATGGATGGATGAGGAAGATCCATAGAAAATGGATTTCATCATGCCATGGGGAATGCATTCACAAAGACAGAATTTCAGCATGTCCCCAGGGTCCAGAACGAGTTCGCTGACGCAATAGCTACTTTATCATCCATGATCCAGCATCCAGATACGAATTTCATTGATCCTATCCCAGTAAGGATTTATGATCAGCCAGCTTATTGTGCTCACGTTGAGGAAGAAGCAGACAAAAAACCATGGTTCCACGACATCAAAAGGTACTTGACAACAGGAGAATATCCAGAGCTTGTCAACGCCACTCAGAAGCGCACACTTCGAAGATTATCCAACAATTTCTTTTATAGTGGGGGAATCCTGTATAGGAGGACGCCCGATTTGGGTTTATTGAGGTGTGTCAAAGCAAAAGAAGCATCATGACTATTGGACGAAGTGCACGCAGGAACTTGCGAGCCGCACATAAATGGTTTGGTTTTAGAAAAGAAGCTACTCCGAGAAGGTTATATTTGGATGACTATGGAAACAGACTGTATCCAGTATGTTTTCAAGTGCCATCGCTGTTAGATACATGCAGATATGATAAAGATGCCGCCAAACGATCTTACTGCAACAAGCTCACCGTGGCCATTCGCCGCCTGGGGGATGGACGTCATTGGACCTATCGATCCTGCCGCATCAAACGGGCAAAGGTTTATCCTGGTGGCAATTGATTATTTTACCAAATGGGTTGAAGCAGCGTCATAAAAAGCAGTGACTAAGAAAGTTGTGACAGATTTCATCTGTGACCGTATTGTTTGCCGATTCGGAATTCCGGAATCAATCATTACCGATAATGGTTCCAATCTCAATAGTGACTTGATGAAAGCAATGTGTGAGGCATTCAAGATCAAACACAAGAACTCTACAACCTACAGGCCTCAGATAAATGGAGCTGTAGAGGCAACTAACAAGAATATCAAGAAGACATTAAGGAAGATGGTTGAAAGTCACAAACAATGGCATGAGAAGTTATCATTCGCCTTGTTGGGATACTGTACCACAATCCGCTTATCGACTGGAGCAACTCCCTACATGCTGGTTTATGGTACAGAAGCGGTCATCCCCGCGGAGGTAGAAATTCATTCCTTGAGGATCATACAAGAAGCAGACTTGGACAACGCATAATGGGTAAAGGGTCGCTACGAGCAGTTAGCCCTTATAGATGGGAAAAGGATGAATCCAGTTTGCCATGGTCAGTTGTACTAGAACAGGATGTCTAGAGCCTTCAAAAAAAGAGTTAAGCCAAGGAAGTTTACACCGGGGCAGTTGGTGTTAAAGAAAATATTCCCACATCAAGGTGAAGCTAGGTGAAAATTCTCTCCCAACTGGCACGATTCGTACATGGTTCATCGGGTTCTAACTGGAGGAGCCCTTATTCTTGCAGAAATGGAAAGAGAAGTCTGGCCAAAGCCAATCAACTCAGATGCAGTGAAACGATATGATGTGTAATCACCTATGATTTCTTTATGATGTAATTTGAACTACGCCTGACCTGATTCCCATTTAAGAAGGGATACGTAGGCAGCCCTATGGGTTCGGTCACAATTAAATAAAAATTTCATCCCCCCCCCCAATTATATGAACTGGGGTAGAATTTTTAGGAGGACCCTCAAAATTCCAAAGTCATTCTTCAGCCACTCATCGCCAAGGATGTCACCTCAGTAAATTGGTGCAGAATTTTGAAGAGGACCCTCAAAATTCTGGAGCAGGAAAGGTTGCAATGTCTCAAACCGTGTCACAATCGTTGGTTCAACTAAAAGAAAACTCTTTTTTTTACTTATGATATGTTTACTAAGTCATGCATAATTATTGTCCGAACTGCCGCTGTTTAGCAATGTTACCCCGATGATACGCAATGCCGAGATTTAAGGGAAAATGAACTAACATTTCCCCCCTTACAAAACTCATAATTTTCTTTGGAAGGAGGCACCCAAGTCAGAAAATTACCAAATATATTACGCAATCGCATTGAACCGTCACATATACTTGCATTTTCTATCTGCACGCAATATCCCCAACAGCTGCGATATCATAATCAGCTACCAACTATCGGCTAAGAATTTTTACTTACTATTCACTTTTACCTCATTGCATGAGGCTACCTTCTTGTCTCCCGAGACTAAGTGTTGTCTCCATCTTCATTATCTGCATTGTATAAGGCTACCTTTCTGCCTTCCGAGACTTAGCGTTGTCTCCATCTGCATTATCTGCATTGCATAAGGCAATCTTTCTGCCATCCGAGACTAAGCGGTGTCTCTATCTGCATTGCGTAAAGCTACCTTTTTTCCTTTTGAGACAAAGCATTGTCTCCATCTACATTTCCTGCATTGCATAAGGCTACCTTTCTACCTTCCGAGACTAAGCGCTGTCTCCGTCTGCATTTCCCGCATTGTATAAGGCTAGCTTTCTTCCTTCCGAGACTAAGCGTTGTCTCCATCTGCATTATCTACATTGGATAAGGCTACCTTTTTGCCTTTCGAGACTAAGCGTTGTCTCCATCTGCATTTCCTGCATTGCATAAGGCTACCTTTCTGCCTTCCGAGACAAAGCATTGTCTCCATATGCATTTCCTGCATTGTATAAGGCTACCTTTTTGCCTTCTGAGACTAAGCATTGTCTCCATCTGCATTTTCTGCATTGCATAAGGCTACTTTTCTGCCTTTTGAGGTTATGCTCTACCTCCACCTGCATGGCTAAAATACCGCCACATCATTTTTCCCGCATGGCTAAAATATCGCAACCTCACATCTTGCAATCGGCTGAAAGATCACCATTTACGCTCCTTCCATCGGCTGAAACATCGCCCGCTTTATTTAAAGTTCTGTCAGCTGAAATATCGCCTTTTACGTTTTGCACCGGCTAAATTATCACCATTTACACTTTTGCATCAGCTGAAATATCGCCAAATCTTGCATTTCATGGGATGAAATATTGCCAAACTGTCCGAAGGCGTCAATGTTTGCATGCATCATCCTTCATAGACCAAGAACACTATGCCATGGCCCGAGGACCCCACTTTATACCCTGCACATCATTATTCAAAGGCATCATGGTTCGGAGGCACCATTATCATAGCTCGAGAACATCACTTCATAGCCTGCGAATCCTTTAATTTTGCGCTTCATGGCCCAGGACATCATGGTTCGAGGATGTCATCCTAACCGCCCAAGCATTCATGGTCCAATGGGAACTTGAATCATATTTAAGTTTATGCACAATATATGCCTATATTGCTCACTTGTAAGTACACTAGCTAGCAATGGCCCTCCTAGTAGGATCAATCCCGCTCCAGGCCCTGCCGCCAATCATGTTTTCGATACCTCTTGCCCCATAAACATCGTTGACATCTCTTTCGAATCACCATCAGCATGTTCTTTTCAAATCGCCGCTTTCGGTCAAAATTGGTCATCATATGTTTACCCGACAACTCTTTCATCCTTCCCGAGAAAAGAGGGGCAGCTGTTGATACCCAATTTTTCCCTAAGTATTTCTTATGCCTAAATATTTTTAAAATAGCATATTGGTTGCATATATAAGCACATCCAAGAGTTTTGACATTTTTTGACGATTTTTTAAAACCAATTTATTACCTATTTTACACAACAAAATCCAATAATTATTCCCAAAATTATCATCTTGGTGAATAATTCATTGTATTTTCACATTTACACCTAAATATAATTAAATTAATTTTCGCATATTTTTTACAAATTTGTTTGGTATTTTAAAGCTAAATTGCATATAATTACAATTATAGCCTATCTTGTAATTTATGAAATTTTTACGTTTATAAAATTAATCCCACCAATTTTTAATAAATATTTATATAATAATTATTTACCCAGTACGTTTAATTTGTTTTTAAAATCTGTATTACAATTTTTATAAAATTAAAGGGGGAAAATTGGCTATTTATGATTTGGCCACTATTGCATTTTAATTATAGCCAATTTGGTGCTCAATTTCAGCCCCAATTTAAAACCCAATTACCCAGCCCAATTAACACGCCTACCCGACCCATACCCTTTCCTATCATACCCAAACTCGTTCCCCATTTAACCATTTAATCCCATCGTTGATCCTTTACATCAACGGCTCCCCTCTTCCCTTTCCTTTTTTAATTCAAATGACCCTAAAACCCTACCACATTTTTCTCGACCGCCACCTCTGAATCCTCTCCTATCTCAACTCCCTCTCAACTTACCTCAAACCCTGGCTGCTGCCTCTCATCGAAGCCCTAATCTATGGCTTCTCAGGCTCATCGGAGGCCCATGCTAGCCTCGTATGGCTTCTGTGTGCTCGTTTCTAAAGGTCCAATGACCAGATCTTGAAGGGTTCCGACCAAGCCTTTGTTCGATGACTGTTCTCCGGTCGTCTTCAACCTTTATCCGGCCATTCATGGCTATTCGAGTTCGATCATCGACTTCTCTACATAGATTGATGGTTTCCAAAGCCTATCTCGTCACCTAGGTTTCTTATGAAACCCTAGCTCTAAGGTTCCTTCGATTTATTTTTAGATCTGCCCCAGATCTATATGTGTTTGAACTTTCTGAGCATCTTTCTCAAGGTTTCCCCAAGTTTTTGCTTTCAAAACTCTTAGTTCTTTTAACTCTGGTTTTATGTTAAGATATTTCGAATCTCTCTTCTTTGATTATCGATATGTTTTACTGTATTTTTTGTTTGTGTTATCTTCTATTCGAGTGAGCATGTTGAAAACCCTAATTTTCTTAGGGATTTTGTTTGAGATCCTTGGTCTCTTTATTAATGGTCGTTTGATTTACCTTATTTTTTATCTGAGTTAGCATGTAGAAAACCCTAATTGTGGGATTTTCTTTGAGTTTCTATTTTTTATTATTCACTTGATTTAACTTCTTCTATATTCGAGTTAGCATAGAGAAAACCCTAATTTTTTGGGGCTTATCCGAGATTGTGAACCTGTTTATTTGTTTATCTGCTTATCTCCTCTAAACTCGATAGATTTTCGAAAACCCTGGTTTCTCTGGGAACTATTCGATTTCTTTGAAGTTGTTTGTGCAACTCGCCTGTTGAAATTGCAGTGTGCTTCAATGCTCTTGACTATTTTTGGTTCTGAGTTCTTTGCATGCTTCAAATCTTCTTCTCTATTGTTAAACACTGAAACTTGACTATCATGCTTCGAATGTCTTCCTTTTAGTTACTACTGTATGCTGTTATTTTGCCATAACTTGGCTTCACGTGTCTATCACTTGTGCATGCATTTATATATACTGAGTTCCTTCTGTGATTGATTCTCAAACTCGTGATTAATTTTCAAAACTTTTCCTTTGTGAAATTCTAATTTTACTCGCCTGTTAAGGGGTAATTGATTCTTTTCCTTTGATTGGCCTCCCTGAATCTTTCCAAAAATAATTTTAAGTCCTGTACTTAGACTTAATTGCCTATTATATGACTTTACTGCTTCTTTTATGGAAACATCCATTCTGCTCACAAGACTGATTCTCCTTTCCTTATTTGGATCCTGTTAGCATCCGTTTGAATAAGAATCCCCTGATTAAAGGGGAGTCTTATACTAATTTGATTCTGATTTGTGACCATGCCATATTTGAGATAGATTTGTACTTTTTACCTTATTTCTTTACACGTTTTGAAAGATATAAATACTCTCCTCCCTTTTCTTTGAACACACGAACACAGAAAGCAAATCTGAGTTCAAATCACTCTCACTTAAAACTCTCTCCCTCTTTCTGCTACTTGTGCTGTTGTGGACTTTGTTTACTCTACTTTCTTCTGCACTGTTTGCTTCTCTACTGGTGTGTCCCAGTTAATTTATAGGTCTCAAAAACAATGTATATTATTCCTGCCTACTTCTGTTCATGACTTCCTTAGTTAACATTTGTTTCTAGCATGTTGTAACATGTTTCCCTCTCCCTTGTAATTCTAAATTTAATTTACATGTGCATCCTGTCTATTGTTGTTATATATTTGATACTTTAACGAATCCCAAACCCTCATATCCCCTTTGTATGCTTAAAGTTATGGTTCAGAAACATGGCAATGCCTGAAATCATTGTCCATGGTTATGAACTGGACCCTTTGGGGTCCTAAGCTTGTCAATTTCCCCTCCCCATTCCCCATTGTGTGTATGTTGAGTAACAGCCTTACCTGCCAGTACTTCTGATTATTGTTCAGGCCATGGCTTGACCTCTAGTAGGTCTTTACTCCCTAAATGCTTGATCATAGGTTTGGTCAGGGGTGTAACACTCTGTACTGTGGCTGGGCATGACCACCAACCTGCATGGGTAGCCCTCCTACCCTTTTCCATTGCACTTACACTCAACTCCAAGAATTTAAGTTCTACCCCTCTTGTGTGAGCCTTGCCTTAGGACCCTTGAGCTCCCTCTGAACTTGGACATATAAAGGTTGGCTCTTCCACACTGCACAACTCAATTTCTATGAATATCATTGGTGTATGCACTGCCTGGGGTTCCTGAAATCCCTTGGATCTCTGAAACACCTTAGATAAGAGAAGTCTTGGAAATCTTCATCTCGGAAGTGGCTCAATCTCATATTATTAGGCATTAATTCTGAATTAGGCTACTCGGATGCAACTGATGATTTCTGATGTATTTTATTATTTCAGTTGTTTCTTTTGGGTTGTAATAATTTGTATCAACTCTGGGGAACTTAGTAAAGAAAGGGGGATGGGATTTACTTTCAGCACCAAGGATAGAGATCCTACTTATAGGTTCAAACCTTTTATTTCTACAAACGCACCTAGATATCCTGCCTATAGGTTTTAATCCTCATCTCTGCATATCCAGCTAGAAATCATGCATATAGGTTTTAACTCTCATCTCTGCATATCCACCTAGAAATCATGTTTATAGGTTTTAATTCTCATCTCTACATATCCACCTAAAAATCATGCCTATATGTTCTAACTCTCATCTCTTCATATCCACCGAGAAATCATGCTCGTAGGTTTAATCTTTAATTTCTGCAAATAGGCATAGATATCCTGCCTATAGTTTAACTTCTAATCATTCCGTAATTTTATATAAACTTGGTCTACCAAACTGCTGCATTCTGCAAACGTCATTAGGCAAACTATTTGTAGGTTTAAATAATAAAAACTGCATATAAATGTCATTCTCATAGGTTTTTGTTACTGTCTAAAGGGTGTCCAAATCATTATTCATATAGAAAGCATGCCCATAGGAAATTTCGAATCTAAATAGTGATAATACTAGCTGTAAAACTTGTATTGTCCCGCTAAAATTGGTAACCCCTGTTAGTTTGCACATTTGTTTCTACTATCAGTATATGTCACGCGTAGTTCTAATTAACACCTAAGTCAATCAGATTAGTTTCAAACAACTGCATTCGAGTGTGCCTAATGCAGACTTTTCGCCTAAAAATATGCGGTGAACCAGTCCGCTCACTGCTTTATTCAAATAAGACAAAAAATCAGTACGTGAAAGACATGTTGAACTCTGTGGTTTTTAATGATATATGGAGGCATAGTTGAGCCTTTCTTGCTTGTTTGTTTCCCCTTCTGTTTGCAACTATTTGTTTTGGTTGTCGCCTTAGTATTTTCTCCTTTGCAACTTCAAAAAGCCCCAAATCCCTTTAGGATTAGTAGTCCATTTGCCTCCATGACTTATAGGATGGGGATGGGTAATAAGCATGCAATAAGTAAACGATTCCATTCCACACTTTAATATCTTGATGGGGTGGGAAGGGTAGACATGGAGATGATGATTACACGATAACATTACGCGTACAATTGGGTACCGGTGTTATGCGAATAATCCATGTAAT
>MU752435.1:112139-127208 GCA_026770625.1 Nicotiana glauca | reverse complement strand
GAAAAAGTAAAATTAAATTTTTTTTTAAAGCTATTTCAACTTCTATTTATTATACGTCTTTCAAGTTGCTTGCACCAATTGTTTGACCCATTTCCTTTACTTGTGTATCTCTTCAATCACAAAACTATTTCCTTTCTGAATTTCAGCACTTCTTTTAACCCTTTTTATGCTTCTTATATGAATACTTGCTTGTTTATTCGCGTTTGCATTTAAAGTCACAATTGTAGCATGGTTGGGAATCACACTAGTGGATCTTGAGGGATGCCTAACACGTTCCCCTCGAGATAATTTCGAGCCCTTACCCAAACTCTTGTTTTCATATTTAATTCTTCTAAAAGGTGTCCTAATGCACTATAATCATTAGGTGGCAACTCTCCCAAAAAAAAACCCAATTCCCAAACAGGAAAAGAGTTGTCTTCCCAAATGTCGTAAACCCGATTCCGAGGAAAAGTTGGGCGTCGACACCCGGAGTCCCCTTGAGGCTCTTGGGAACTTTGACACATCCCAAATAAGACAGAGTCTTTGGAAATGTGATCCTGGAAGTTGGTTTATCTCATATTGTTAGACCTTGAGTCTGAATTAGGCTGTTTGGTTGTAGCTTAAATTTCTAATGTAATTTTACTTTTTCTGATTCATTTTGGTCTGTAATATCTTGTAATAACTTATGGGGTTCTATTAAAAAAGGGGAGGGTCGCTTATGTATGCATATGGGTAGACAGCATGCTCATAGGAATTACTATTCTGCACTTATACATTTCATGCAGAAATCCTGCCTATAAGTTGCTTCGTTACTACATTAGAAATCCTGCATATATGTTATTGCATTAATACATATAGAGACCATGCCTATAAGTTCTGCATTTATTCATATCATATAGGAATCCTGCCTATAAATTCTGCACTCATACATCTCATGTAGAAATCCTACCTATAAGTTATTGCATCAATACATATAGAGACTGTGAGCACGTGATTTTTGCCCTAAGTGAATTATTCCCAAAAATTCGAACAAAATAATTTTTCTTTCATTAGTTTACAATTTTGTGAATTTTGTGTTATTTTTTGTTAATTGTTTGCATTTATTAGTACATTTTAATTCATATGAAAAATATAAAAAATACATTTGGCATGTGCATTTAGGGTTTAATTTTACATTTTAGTATTAATTAGTAATTAAATTGCGTTTAAAACGAAATATAAAGAAAATAACAAAAATAGTCCACTTTTGCATTTTTTATTGTTAATTATTGAATTTGTCATGAAATAGATTAATTAGTTTAATTTTGGAAATAAATTAGGTTTCATTTTAGTTGGTTTCATCTTAATAGATCAAAAAAATATAAAAATAAATATACAAAATGCACTAAAAAGAAGAGGAAATTATCATAAAAAAGGGAAATAAAGAAAAACAAGAATTAAAAAGAAATAACCAGGCTTTGGGCCAATCTCGTGCATCCCTAGCCCAATACCCCATCAAACCCACCCAGTTTCAGCCCAATTCCGGCCCAAGTCCGGTCCAAGCATTTCAGTCTTCCAAACAAACTAAATGACGTAGTATTGAGGCAGTACGACGTCATTTTGAGCTAAGTAACGAAGTGATCTTGGCCATTCATTTACCTTCATTCGACGGCCCTTGATCAAGATTAGATTTAAATAAAACTGTCTCAGAATATTAGAAACCCTAGGGACAGAGGTCCTCTTCCTCATACCACTTCCCCTTCCGCCGGTTCCGCTCAGCTCCGCCGTCGAGAATCGCCCACGGCGGCGGAGAACCCCCAAACGCCCCAAAAATCACTCCACATACCCTTCACTCCTCCCCCTTTCCATATCCACCACCGACTTCCCCCGAATCTCACTCAAACACCTTAAAATGCCAAACCCTAGTGCCGCCACCGCCGTGCACGGCGCCGCCGCCACCCACACTATACCAAACTCATACTCCCTTACCCCCAGGCCACCCTAAGCCCTTTTCCCCTATTTAACGCACAAAAATCCCAACTGAAGTCCTTCAAATTCACATCTAGGATCTGAGTTTTCTAGGCCGGGGCCACATTCATCCGCACAACCATCCTGGGTGTGTCACTTGTCTGTTTGAACCAAGTGGTGAGTTCCCCCTATTCTTCATTTGTTTTGCTTCCTTTGTCCTCTGTTCTACTTAATTTCTTCCTATGATTTGTCCTTGCTTTAGTGATTGTTGTTAATTGGTTTAATTTTTGAACAAATGCATTTAATATAGATATTAATTCAGTAAGTTTTGTTTTGTTTATTTCTGTTTTTATTTTTTGGGTTTTCCATATATGTTCAATAATGATTCTATAGTTTAATTCTGTGCTAGTAGTTCTGATTTTGTATCGAATCTGTAGTCGATCTTGTTTGAAGCCTTGTTTGAATGTCAAATTCTTTATGATTGTTGCTATCTAATGTTATGCCTATTTAGTTGATAATTGTTCTGGTAATCCCATAGTTTGATATCTAGTTTCAAATAATTCTTAGGCTTAGTTAAATAATGGTTTGGATATAGTTGTACTAAGCTAGTAGTTTTAGCGGTCTTCAGGGGTATTTTGGGCATTAAAAATAGGTTAATTTTTTAAACTAGTAAATTTCAGAATAAGCTAAGGGCAGTAAAGGTAATTCATTGGAGGAATTTGATAAGTAACTGAATTGGAAGCTACTAGAACTTTCAAGATAAGTCTCAAATAAGATTTTTGGTAGCTTAGGGGTGTAACTTGGAACGCAAGTCAGAAAATAGAGGTTTAAGTAGAAATAAGTGAGGGACTAATATGTAAAAACTAAAAAATCTGAAGCAGCACCTCATTGTGCCTATAAAATGGCATTCGTATGCCTTGCTTCACAAGTTTTCCAGCTCCAAAATTCTCCCTAATGAGTGTTCTCCAGTTTTTCAGATCTGAAAACTGAAATTCAAAATTCAAAAACAAAAACAATAGAAAACCTTCAAAAATCCAAAAAAAGTACCGCTCCATTAGGAATTTTAGGATAATTTCAACTCTTAGTTAGTTATTCTTATTTTCTAGTCTAATACTTGGCTGCTGGAGATTCAGTTTGTTTATTAGGTTGAATTCGAGTGAATTTGGGTTCATATAAGCTGATTTTGGTCAAATGTTGGTCTATTGATGCATTTTCGAGTCAGCTTGGTGTTATTCAAGCTGTTTTGATTGGGTTTTGTGCTTGATTTGGTGTGGAACTTCTACTGGATCATTGATATCATCTCCTGGGTTGATTTACTACTAATTTTGTTGTTGTGGTTTGCTGTGTAAATTGCTGCTGATCCTCCTCTTTCCTTTTATTATTTGGCAATTCCAGGTACACACCTTGAGATCCTATCAGTGTAGCTTCACCTGTTGAAACATGAAATGAAACTGAAGCCTCTGCAGTTGAATTGCATATTAATGATTCTATTATATTCTAGATAGTTTTGTGTGATTTGATTAGTTGTTCATTGTAATTAAAACTCTATAATTATTTCGGACTGTTTATAGCTCGTGGACTACTAAGCTAATTCGTGTGAGCATGTGAGTCCAGTGGTTATTTGTTTTCATATGTTACTAGTATAATGTAGGATAGTGTAGGGTAGCTTAAAGGCATTTTCAGTAGTTATAAAAGTATGAACAAAGTTCAAATAGATTGTTGTTTCTATATGCCATTTCAATGTGTCTAATTCTGAGATCATGAGTCCTTTTGGAAGAATAGTGTTAGTTTAAACAGCAGAATGAATATTGTTAGTGAATAATGCTCATCTTTAAAAGTCCATAGGAACTTCCCAGTAGTTAATGAACAAAATGATTTGAGCATGAAATCGAACTTCAAATGATCAACATCTCTTAGTTTGATCAACTGTGCATTGTTTTCCTTGGTATAGTTGTTGACAGCATTTGGATCAATTTATATTAGCATCAATAACCATTGGGCCTAGTCCGCTTGGTTTTTGCCATTAGCCTGTCTTCAGGCCATATGGTTTTGGCACCCTAATAGGCAGCCCAGGACTTGGGCCCAAGCAACCTGCTGACCTTCCCTTCTTATGGTCCTGCCATGCGGGCTGCCTTCAAGACCAAAATAATTTACTATTAGGCAATATTAAATAATTAGGACTTTTTTCTTTCTTATTAGAGATAAATAAAAAGATAGCAAATCATAGTTGCTTTAAGTTTTCCCTTTAATAACAAAACGAGATGAGCCTCGCTAAACAATACAAAAAAATTGTGGGGCCCTCGATAATTATTTATACAAAATACTTAGACTTCGGGATGGGCCGTTTAGCAACTTTCACGGCCTTCCCCAACGATAATAACGTGTTAGTCACTTTAGGCGCGTTTTTTATAATCTTACCTTCTTGAATACGGGTGCACATTTATGTGACCCAAATCCAAATCTCAACGAAGTCAAAATGTGTCAAAAATTGCAAGTGCATTTATGTGACGCGATTCGAGACATGTTTTCACGATGTTGCAATTCTCTTAAAAATAATAATAAAAGCGGTCCAAAGCTAAAAACAAATAAATCAAATAAATGTACTAAAATTAAATAAATAAGCCAAATATGATAGTTGAGCAACCGTGCTAGAATCACGGAACCCGAGAATGCCTAACACCTTCTCCCGAGTTAACAGAATTCCTTACTCGGATTTCTGGTTCGCGGACTGTTAACAGAGTCATAATTTCCTCGGTTCGGGATTCTAAACCAGTGACTTGGGACACCATAAATTTCCCAAGTGACGACTCTGAATCCTGTAATAAACGAATCCCATTCTGATTGTCCTTTAAGTGGAAAAACTCCTAAAAAAGGAGGTGTGACAGCTCTGGCGACTCTGCTGGGGACAAGAACCCAGAACTTCGGTTCACGGTTCAAGAATTTGAGCTTAGAATAGTTGTTATCTTTGGCTTTATCTAATTTTACTACATATTTCCTGCTAAATGTGCTAAATGCTTTACCGCTTTTATATTATCTGAACTGTATATAAACTGTGTCGACACCCTTGTCTTCTCACCTCCGGGGATGTGCTTACTGGTTAAGACTCCCTATTTTGTTAGTGTCATACCCTGAAATAAGAAAGAGGCTGGACAAGTTACTAAGATGGATGGCCTTCTGGTTCCCGGTACGTAGCCCCCACCTCGGCTCGAGTTGTCCGCTCGGATACACAGTCTAGAACATATACCCAGTTTTTGAACCTAAAATAACTTGACTTCATGCTGGATCCCTAGTAGGAGCGCTTATTTGCATCACATACATATGACTTAGGGGACTCAACACAGGGGTTGGGTCCGTCTAGGACAGGTAACCGGATATGAAAAAGACCACCCGGATGCATCTTACGTGTTGCATGTACATTTATTTGTCTTGGCCTCACATGCTGACCGGTTTGAATATTTGGGAAAATTAAAAAAAAAAAAGAGAAAATGAGAGAGAAATAGCAGTGTATATAGTTAACAATAACCAATGTCAAAATAGTGTCGAAACTCTGCCGAATTTTTGAGAAAAATGAAAAAAAAGAAAAAAATGAAAAGTTTTGTTTATAAAAATGGTTTGTTTTATTGAAATAGAAAATACAAAAAGAGTATTGTTTTCCGAAATAATGTATTTGTCAATGAAGAAGAGTCTTGTTTTCGAAAATAGTTAGTTTATATGCCCGAACTATGCTGGTTTGATTCTCACCGGATGTGAGATACGTAGGCAACCCTCATCGGGTCCAACCACCCCTTTTGCAAAATAGCCAATAAATACCAAAATTTTAATTTTGTCCAATAAGTCGGGTGATGCCATTCTTGTTTAAAAATAAGCCGAATGTCCCCAAAAGGTGGCCGGAAGGCCGTTTCTACGAGAACGCCACCTTGAGTCATTTTAAAACGGTTTGCGGGCACAGCCTTAAAATCTCCTTTCGGAAGTGCTGAAAGGCCGTATTTGCAAAACGGAGTCTTTGTTTTCTTAGAATAAATATTTTTGAAAAATGGCCACTTTTCTTTTAAAGTCAAAATAAGTCATTACATGGCCAGTTTTCTTTAAATAGTCACGGTTGACATCGAAACCTTCTCAGTCTTGCGCAGGCCCATGGCGATGCCGAGTGATGCCCCGTCGACCCCAGGATTTGAAGCTTTGATGTATTCCGTGTCATCAAATCTTTATTTTGTTTTTAAGTCGGTTTTGTAATTTTTCCCTTTTAGAAAAATGACTAGCCTAGTATCTCTTGTAATCGACGTCTATTAATGAAAATTTGAAAAATCCCAAAAAATTATCTCTTTATTTTTGCATTTAATTTGCAAGAACTACACTTGGTCTGATCCATGCGGGGTCATGATACGTAGGCAATCTCCATAGTATTCGACCATAACTAAAAGAAAAAGGAGAAAAAGGAAAAAAGAAAGAGAGTAAAAACCACAAAAAGGCAAAAAGAAAAGAAAATAGCGGAAAAACAAGAAAGAAAAGAAAATCAAGAAAGGAAGAAAATAGGAGCAAGAGAAGACAAAGTCAAGAGTGAAAAGAAAAAAAAAATAGAAAAGAAGGAAAAAGAATAAAACAGAGGAAGAGAAAGTTTGCAATTGGAAATAAGGAAAAGGCCGGGATGACGCATGCGACCGATCAAAAGTTGTTACCAATATGTTGAATGCCCTAACACTAATGTGATGGTTTCGTTTTGTCATGTCATTCCAAAAAGGTGGTTGGTTTATGGTTTTAAAGTGGTAACTCTTCTTTACAACACAAGACAAAAGGCAATTGCAAACAACAATAGAACTGAGTTGGTTGATATCGGTGCCCGACATCAGTTGGTTGAACGGGATAATGGGTTGGGTGAAGAGGTGCGGATGTTAAGACAATACGTGACAGACATGTATCAAGCCTGGATAACTTGGAAGGCACTACCCCCGCCACCACAAATTTTTTTGGATGCTACCCTTACCCAAACTCCAAACACAATACCAGATGATCCTCCATATTCTCCAGATACACCCGCTTATCACAATTTTCCCAATTACCCTAGTAGCTCCATCACTCATCTTCCAATCACCTCTCCCCAACATTGTCCTCCTGTTATATCCATTACTCCCAACAATGAATACCCACTCAAAGCTCGTAATCCCCAAATCACCCCTCAAAGGTTGCCCACAAGGTCCCTGATTCCTACATGAAAGGCTACCGGGACGAGCTTCATGCTAAAAATGAAAAGGTTATAGGAAGAGAAAGGCGATATGGGGTACCCAGGAAGTTGAAAAACGCAGAATAGTCCTTAAAGGACAGGCGAAGAGTGGAAGGTCAGGGCAGCATGCCCGCATGGTTCAAAGTACCAAAATTTAACTTGTACGATGGACGTGGAGATCTGGTGGCCCACCTGAGGGTCTATTGCAATGAAATCAGGATTGTTGGGGAGAAAGATGACGTGATGATGACATATTTCAGTGAAAGCCTAACTGGGGCAGCCTTGGACAGGCATACCCGTCAAGATGTTGATAAGTGGCTTACATTGGATGACATGGCTCAAGATTTTGTCCGATACTTTCAATGCAAATCAAGTGTTACCTCAGACCATTACTTGCTATCAAAGATGGAAAAGAGGCCAGAGGAAAGCTTTAATGAGTTTGGGCTCAGATGGAGGGAGCAAGCTACTCAAGTCAGTCCTCCGATCAGCAAAGAAGAAATGGTTAAGCTTTTTCTACAAGCCCAAGGACCCATCTACTTCAGCCATTTGATCCCGGCCTTGGGAAAGACTTTCAATGATGTGTTAAAAATGGAGGAACTAGTAGAAGAAGGGATCAAGTCAGGCAAAATCGTGAGTTGTTCGGAAGCCATTCAGAACATCCCAATAAGCTTGGTGGGAAGAAAAAGGAATAGAAAAGACGATCCGATAGGTTTTCCTGATCGACACTTCCAGCCTCGTCATTGTCCTTATGCACTACAGGACCTACCCCGATGCTACTTCTCTCCACAGAAATCCCAAAGTCGCATATCACATTCTCGGTACCCAGCCCAAAATAATGCCCATCTACCCCTGCGAGCTTACCAAAAACACCCCGGATCAGGTTTTCGGCCCAATCCAGCATTTATGAATGAGAGGTTACGGAAGAAGAAAACCTTCACTCCGTTGGGAGAATCGTATGCCATTCTGTTCCAGAGGTTAAGGACATTGGACATGTTGAAGCCGATTCAGATAAAAATGCCTAACCCTCTTCCAAAGAAGTGTGATCCTTCTCAAAGGTGAGCATATTGCTTAGGTGCCCTGGGGCACGACATAGAGAAGTGTTGGAATCTGAAGAATGCGATTCAGAAGCTTATTAATGTATGCGACATTGTCGTGCAAAGTCCAGATGCAGCAAACACTAGCCAAAATCCATCTCCTGTGCATAAGGAGACACATATGGTGGGTATGATCTATTTTGAAAAGGAATATGAGAACTCTTCTAAGATCCTTGGAGGTCCGCATGCTACTAAGGTTACAGCGTTATCAGAGGTTGATCGTGAGAACGGGCCGGCAAAAGGAACCCAAAAGCAATTTGCTAAGAACAACGTGATGAGGACTTGCAAAAATTCCAGCAATCTTGGTGTGAAACCCAGTGGCTAGGATGCCGTGCTTGGTAATTGGGAAGACGCTCCACCTCTTGGAGTTTTGATGGTTTACTTTGTTGTCATTTCTATTTTCCGGGTTATTTCACGGTTGTAATTCGGATATTTTCTTATGAAACAAACCCTTCTATCCTTTCACTTTGCCTTGTTTGTCTAGTCGTATCAATTTGTTTAGTGCTGTCTAGGTTAGTTCAAGTGTGGTAACCCTAGTCTAGTTTGTTTGTTTTGTTGTTTAAACCCTTTCACCGTCAGTTTAATGCAATTCTCTATTTCCCTCCATTTCTAGTCATTTTATTTAGTTCCCTTCTCCTTTTACAATTATTTTCATGTTGGTTCAAGTGACATGACATGCACGCATAATTCTCAGCCTGGTTTTAAAAGACAGTTTAGTAATGAACCGAGGAAACAATGTTGAAGGTGTAAGGACATTTAAAGGAAATGAGTAAGGGCATTCTGAGATCACTTCGAGCCCAAATTATGTGAAACTGAGGGCAGATGGTGCATAAAGAAATGCTGTCAAAATGCATCATTGGTTTAAAGCCTAAAGCAAGTTTGCCCCAAGTCTACAGGGGTCGTTCACGGTACCATGGCTGTTGCCTAATGGTGCTGGGTAATTGACAAATATAGGAGGCAAATTTGTGAATATGGTTATTAATTTTGGTGCAATCAAAGGATGTTACGTATGTTTTCCTTAGCTTGTCTAATTGCGTTGGTTATACTTGGCATGTTTTGGAGATTCGAATGATGAAGGCATTTTGTTCTGCTATCCAAATACCTTATCCTTCGTTACCCCTTTGAGCCTCGGTTATTTTCTTGCATACCCCTCTTTCGGAATCAATAATAAAACTCGTAAGCCCGAGCAGGGAAAGTAACTGAAGAAACAAGAGAAAAATAGTGAAATAAAAAAGAAGAAAAAGAGGAATGCAAAAGACAAGAGGAAAAAGGGAAAAGAAAAAAAAACAAAAACAAAAAAGAGAAAAGAAAAGAAAAGAAAAGAGAAAAGAAAAAAGAGAAGGAAAAGAAAAGAAATGAGAAGAAAGAAAAGAAAAGTGGAAGAAAGGAAAGATTGCAACAATGAAGTAATTTTATGACATGAACTACGTTTGAGTTGATCCCGAAAGGGTAGGTAGGCAGCCTCTCTATGAGGTTCAGTCACACCAAATAAAAATCTAAAGTCCCCAAGAGGGAAACTGGGGAAGAAGTTGTGGTTGTTGGGAAAAATTTGAATCCGAAAATTGTAATTTTGAACCCATGTTGAATTTTTTTGAGCCTTTGATACCCTTTCTTTCTAACCCTATCCAAAATCCCACATTACGGTCCAAAGAAACACCTTATGATCAGTCTTCAAGAAATGCCGAGTCAAGCGAGTAGAGGTGAATCATGTCAGTGGGCTACACTCCGGTACAAGAAGCAAACACTCCAGTACAAGAAGAAAAATGATGAAAATGAGAGAGTCTTGTTGATGAAATCCTTCACGGATACCCCAAGGCAATGAAAGATGAGAGAGTCTTATTGGTGAAAACCTTCACGGGCACCATAAGGCGACGGTGAGATGAGAGAAACCCAAAATGATATAGGCTTGATGGTGAAAACCCTTCGGGCACTACAATACGATTAAGGATTGTGAATTAGATTGGATAAGCAGAGCATTGAAGCCAAGTTTCACGGCGAAAAGGTACAACAAAAGCCGAACATCAGATTTGCTAAAAAAGAGTAGGCTGCAGGTGCATGACAAGGTCGTTAAAGTCAGTATCCATATCCGATGGGTTGCTACTTTGTAGGTTCCTTGTTAGGAATCGTCTCTTTCCATTATCCTCTACTCTATTCCTCCTACCTTGTTTTACTCCCTCGTTCTGAGTCTGTTTGGTTATAATAAGTGAGAAATGACTTCAAAATCTGCCATCAGCTTTCCAATTGAACAAAGCGAGATCTAGTAAACACATCAAGGCATCAAGTCAGGAGAAAATAGCAGGCACAATAAGTTGGCCATAATAAACATGCTTTGGTATCCGTATGAAATACAAGGGCGTGGTACGTATCAATTCAGGAACAATGCAACAGATGGAGGATGCTTGGTGAACGGATCAGAGATATCTTCTATGTTAAGGGTAACAAAGAAAGTGGATAGCACGGTCGCCGAGTGGGAATCAATCATCATGGTGAGTGAAGGAGCAATAAACTCAAGGCCGAAACCAGTGGTTAATTTGAGGATTGGGGAGATAATAGTTCATGCAATGCAACAAATGGAGGATATCGGTCCATCCTCAAAGTTCAAGGCCACAAACCAACCACCACATTTTAAACTCATAGGTTTTCTTTGTTTGAAACATGAACAAAGCAGTACAAGAAAGTTGGAAGAAAAGAGAAGAAAAGAAAGAAAAGAAAAGGGAAGAAGAGGAGAGCCGACAAAAGGGAAGTTTCTCAAATCTTTGCCCTTGCCTGTTTTGTTAGTGTGCACAAAATGCTACCATTGCTTTTCACATTTTTTCCTCCTAGGATAAAAGGCTTAGTCTGACGAATTTTCTCCTAGGATCAAAATCTTAGTATGACGAATCTTTCTCCTAAGATAACAAAAAAAAAACCTAGTCTGATGAATTTTCTCCTAGGATAAGCATCTTAGTCTGATGAATCTTTCTCCTAAGATAGCAAAAGACCTAGTCCGATGAAGTTTATCCTAGGATCAAAATCTTAATCTGACGAATCTTTTTCCTAAGATAAGAAGATCAACACCTAGTCTGATGAACCCTCTCCTAGGATCAACATCTTAGTCTGATGAATCTTTCTCCTAAGATAAAAACCCTAGTCTGATGAATCCCCTACTAGGATCAAAATCTTAGTCTGATGAATCTTTCTCCTAAGATAGAAAATCTTAATCTGATGAATCTTTCTCCCAAGATAAAACAAAACCCTAGTCGGAGAAACCGTCTCCTAGGATCAGCATCTTAGTCTGATGAATCTTTCTCCTAAGATAAAAACCCTAGTCTGATGAACGCCCTCCTAGGATAAAAACTTTAGTCTGATGAAACCTTCTCCTAAGATAACAGGATCCAAATCTTAGTGTGATGAATCTTTCTCCTGAGATAGTAAACCTAGTCTGATGAAACTTCTCCTAGGATCTAAATCTTAGTCGGATGAAACTTTCTCCTAAGATAACCAAAAATGGACCTAGTCTGATGAATTTTCTCCTGGGATCAAAATCTTAGTCTGATGAATCTTTCTCCTAAGATAACAAGATAACAAAAAGACCTAGTCTGATGAATTTTCTCCTGAGATCAAAATCTTAGTCTGACGAATCTTTCTCCTAAGATAACAAAATGGACCTAGTTTGATGAATCTTCTCCTAGAGTCAAACTCTTAGTCTGACGAATCTTTCTCCTAAGATAACAAAATGGACCTAGTCCGATGAATCTTCGCCTAGAGTCAAAATCTTATTCTGACGAATCTTTCTCCTAAGATAACAAAGACAAACCTAGTCAGATGAGTTCTCCTAGGATCAAAAATCTTAGTCGAATGAAGATTTCTCCAAAGATAATAAAATGGACCTACTCTAAAGAATCTTCTCTTAGGATCTACAGCTTAGTCTGATGAAACTTTCTCCTATGATAAAAAGATCAAAATCTTAGTCTGATGAATCTTTCTCCTAAGATAGAAGACCTAGTCTAATGAATTTTCTCCTAGGATTAAAATCTTAGTCGGATGAATATCTCTCCTAAGATAGGAAATCTCACTTCCACTATTCGCCTATAAGTTATTTCATCAATACATATAGAGACCATGCCTATAAGTTCTGCATTTATGCATATCATATAGGAATCCTGCTATAAATTCTGCACTCATACATCTCATGTAGAAATCCTACCTATAAGTTGCTTTGTTACTGCATTAGAAATCCTGCCCATAAGTTGTTACAATACTAAATTAAATATCCTGCATATAAGTCGTTGCGTCAATACATATAGGGATCCTGCCTATAAATTCAGCATATAGAAATCATGATTATAGATTTTGTGCACTTCTGCATATACATCTGTCATTAGGCAAACAGTCTCTAGGTTAAAATAATAACAAGTTGCATCCTAGATACCATGCCTATAGGATTCTTATATCCCGATAATCATTTTAAAATCAATAACGCTTAGAAATCATGTTTATAGGAGCAGCCGTTGGAATCTGATTCATCAATTTCATATATAAGTCTAAAATTAGTAGCAATGTTGTTTAATATTTGCAGAATTTAGTTGGTTCTAAAATCAGTATCACTTCTTTAAAAATCAGTATACTTCCACCTACGCAATCCAGTAGGTAATTGATTAACTGTGTCAGTCGTTGATAAATTACAACCAGACAAGGCCTAATTCGGACTTCTCATCTGAGAAATATGTGATAAAGCAGCCTGACCTAACGCTAAATTTAATTCAGACTAAAACCAGTATCTGAAGTCATGCCAGACAATTTGCTCTTTTTTTAGGAGGCCCGTTTGAGGTTTTAAATTGCTATGTGTTTCCCCTAACAGCTTTATGTGTTTTTTTTGTCGCATTAGAATTATATCCTTTCAAACTCTTAAAAGCCCCAATTTCCT
The DNA here is from genome assembly GCA_026770625.1 of Nicotiana glauca. Classification (NCBI taxonomy): domain Eukaryota; kingdom Viridiplantae; phylum Streptophyta; class Magnoliopsida; order Solanales; family Solanaceae; genus Nicotiana; species Nicotiana glauca. Next base: position 114,064 of record MU752435.1, on the reverse strand, counting down.
TCCCTTTTAGGACTAGTAGTCTCGAACGCCTCTAGGACTGATAGGATTGGGACGAATAATAGCATGTAATAAGTAACGATATTATTCCACGTTTTAATACCTTAACGGGGTGGGAAGGGTAGATATGGACATGATGACCGGTGCGCTAATAACACGTGCAACCCTCTTTTAAGGAGTGATTATCGGGTATTGCATTGATGTGATCCATATTATTTATAAACCTAGGACCCCTTTTCCCTTTACTTGTTTATGTTTATTTTCAGAATTGTTTCAACCATTTCCTCAAAATTTCTACTTTATTTATTTTTCTTCAAACTTTCAAATAACTTGCAACATTATGTGTCAACCCCCTTCTATTAGAGACCTCTATCTGCTTACTTGTTATTTAAGTCACAATTGTAATATGGCCGGGAACCACACTAGTGGATCTTGGGGGGTGCCTAACACCTTCCCCTCGAGATAATTTCTAGCCCTTAACCGAACTGTGGTTTTCCAACTCAAACCCTTCTCTAGAGTCCTAATGCACTTTAATCATTAGGTGGCAACTCTTCAAGTTAAGCCCAAATTCCCAAAAGGGAACCAGTTGTCCTCCCAAATGTCATAAGCCCGATTTCACTTTTAGAAAAAGTGGGCGTGACACAAGGCAGCTTGGGTTTTCTTCGCATATGCGATCGAACCCTCGCAATTGCCAAGCAAGTTGGGCTCACAATTGCGAAGCCATTCCTCGCAATTGCGAGATCAGAGCCTGCAACACAACTGAAACTGCAACAGCTATTTCTCTAAGTCCAAATTCACTTAGTGGCCTATCCAAAACTCACCCGAGCCCTCGGGGCTCCAAACCAAACATGCACGTGAGTCTAAAAACATCATGCGGACTTGATCGTGCATTCAAATTATCAAAATAACATCAACAACTATGAATTTAGCACTAAAATTTATAAATTTATCAAGAACATTGAAATTTCCATTTTCTCAACTATGGGTCCGATTTATATCAAATCAACTCGATCCTTACCAAATTTCACAGGTTCGAATTAAATATTATTTTAAACCTGTATCGGGCTCCAAAACCAAAATACGGGCCCACTACTATCAAGAACACATACCCTTTCATTTCCTAAAGTCTTTATATTTCATGCAAATATTTTTCTTTAAAAATTCATTCCTCGGGCTAGGGACCTCGGAATTTGATTTCGAGCATACACCCAAGTCCTATATTTTACTACGGACCCTACGAGATTGTCTAAACATGGTTCCGGGTCTGTTTACCCAAAATGTTGACTAAAGTCAACTTAATTCTATTTTTGAAGGTAAAACTTAGTATTTTTCTCAAATTTTCACATAAGGGCTTTCCGGATACACGCCCGAACTGTGCATGCAAATCGAGGTAAGATAAAAGGAGGTTTTTAAGGCCTCTGAACACAGATTTAACTTCTAAAACATGAGATGACCTTTTGGGTCATCACATTCTCCACCTCTAAAAAGACCATTTGTCCTCGAACGGACATAGAAAAGTACCTGAGTTTGGGAAAAGATAGGGATATCGGGTCCACATATCAGACTCGAACTCCCAGGTCGCTGCCTGAACAAGCTGACCTCTCCACTGTGCACGAACTGAAGGGAAATTCTTCAATCTCAACTGAAGAACCTGTTTGTCTAGCATAGCTACTGGCTCCTCCTCATAGGTTAAGTCCTTGTCCAACTAGACAATGATAAAGTCTAACACGTGGGATGTGTCGATGCCCCATTTTTTTAAGGCGAAATCAGGTTTATGACATTTGGGCGGACAATTCATTCCTTTTGGGAATTGGATTTTCAATTTAGAAGAGTCGCCACCTAATAATTAAGTGCATTAGGACACTAAGAAATTAAAATAGAAGAAGAACCAGAGAATGGGTAAGGGTTTGAAATTATCTCGGGGGGGG
>MU752435.1:53072-110671 GCA_026770625.1 Nicotiana glauca | reverse complement strand
GGGGGGGGGGGGGGGGGGGGGGGGGGGAAGGTGTTAGGCACCCCCAAGATCTGCTAGTGTATTTCCCAACCATGCTACAATTATGACTTTAAATGTAACAACAAATAAACATGCAAGAATGCTTTCGCATAATGATTGCAAACAAAGGGAAGCGTAAAAGTTAAATAAACATGCTAAAGTTTGGGAATAGGCGATTTCGTAATTATTTAAAGAATATACAAGTGCAGAAAATAGGGGTTAAATAATCAAATAGAGGAATGGGATGGAAATTTGGAAAATAAACAATATTGGAAATTAAATAAATAAAGGAGATTTTAAATGATTAAAGTAAAAGACGGGGTTTAAAAAAACTGAAAAAACTAACAGTTTTTAAAGATTCTGAAAAAAAAAGTAAACACATAAAGAGGGAGGGGGTGCTAGGTTTATAAAGAACATGGATCACCCCACGCAACACCCAGTAACTACTTATACACGTGGTGTTATCGTATGATCATCATATCCATGTCTACCCTTTCCCACCCCGTTAAGGGACAAAATCGTGGAATGATCTCGTTACTTGTTTCATGCTACTGCCCACCCAAATCCTATCAGTCTCGGAGGTAGTTGGGACAAATAATCTGAAAAGGAAGGGATATTGGTTTTTCAAAGTTTTAAAAGGACAAAAATCTGGTGCGACAAACAAAACACATAGGAGCAGTTAAAAGGGAAAACACATAACACTTAAAGGCTCAAATAGGCCTCCTCATTCAAAGCAAAAATTGTTTAGCATGACTTACAAGTACTGGTTATGTCTTTAATTAAACTTAAACATTAAAGGGATGGCTGATTTAAAACATATTTCTCATATGAGAAGTCTGAATTAGGCCTTGTCTGGTTGTAGTTTATCAAGGACTAACACAACTGATTAATTACCTACATGTTTGCCTAGATGAGGCCTATAAGCATGATATCTAACAATGCAGAATGCGTACCAATTTTAAAGAAAGGTTACTGGTTTTATAAACAAAAGTTCTGCAGATTTCAAATAACGTTGCTATTGATTTTAAACTCATAGATGAAATAGACGAAGCTGATTCAATTGATTACATCCTACAAGTATGATTTCATAGTGTTGTTGGTTTTAAGAAGATTACGTAAGTGTAGGATTACTATAGGCATTATATCTAGAATGAAGTTGATTATTATTAAACTTATGATTATTTGCCTAATGACAGATGTATATGCAGAGGTGCAGAAACGGAACTATACACATGATTTCTATATGCAGAAACTTATAGGCATGGTTTCTATATGTCATGTAATGAAACAAACTATCGGCAGGATTTCTATATGAAACCCTATAGGAAGGATCTCTATATGCAATAATGGAATGACTTATAAGGAGGATCTCTATAGGACGATACATAAATAAAAAATGTTGTGATTGCAGAAATAAGACCTAAAACCTGATATCTACCCCATATGCATAACATGAGAGAAACTCCCCCAATTTTACTATACACCCCATAAGTTATTACAAGGTTATTACAACTCGAATGAATTAATAAAGATACAAAATTACATCAGAAATTCAAGCCACAACCGAACAGCCTAATTCAGACTCAAGGTCTAACAATATGAGATAAACCAACATCCAGGATCACATTTCCAAAGCCTTTCTCTTATTTGGGATGTGTCAAAGTTCCCAAGAGTCTCAAAGGGCTCCGGGCAATGCTTACATCCCAAATATATTATAGAACTATAGTGCAATGTGGAAGGGCCAACCCTCAAATGTCTAAGTTCAGAGCACTACTGGAAAATAGGCCTAAGGCAAGGCTCATATGAGGGGGGAAGAACTTAGAGTCTAAGAGTAGTGTAAGTGCATAGAGGGGAATTAGCGAAGGCCATGACAGGCTAGTGGTCATGCACAGCAATTAGGATGCTGGCACACCCCTGACCAGCCTGTTAGCTAAATTTGGGAGTTAGGACCTATTGAAGGTTAGGTTCAGGCCTGGGCAGTAATTTGGATACTGACAGGCCATGAACTTTAACTCAGCACATGGAAGGGAATAGGGGTATGGGGATCTCATAACAAGCAGTAAACATAAAAAAAGGTAACATGTTTAATACAGAATATGAACAGAAAGTAGGCAAGAACATGACAAGTGTAAAGTAAACACATAGGGAAGGAGCTGAAATCAAAATTGAGACATACCAATTTTAGGGAAAACAAAATAAGTACAACAACATTCTTCAAAAGCCAAGTTGTAAGCAGAGCAGTACAAAAAGTCTCAAAAGAGAGAAGAGAGTTTGAAAGGGTATTGTGATTGAGAGTATGTGTGTGAGAGTATGAGTATTGAACTTTATGATTCAGAAGTTTAAAGTTCCAAAGTTGTAAAGTTTTCAAAAGTTGTTAAAGCATGTTTCAATGCAGAAGGGTCGAGCCCCTTTTATAGTGCAGCAAAAAAGTAAGAAAAAGGTAAGGAAATAACATTGTGAACAGTCTCCCTTTAGTTAAAGGATTCTGATTTCAAACGGGTAAAATAATTAAGGAAAGGGATTTTGAAAAAATATTTTCTTAGCAGTATAATAAAGGGTAAGTACATAGTACACGGTTTGAAAAAAAGGAAAGGGAGTCAACCAATAAATCACAATTACATGCTTTTACTAAAAAGAATCAAGTCAAGAAAAGGGTAAAGAAAGGTTCAATTAGGGAATATCAGTTACATTCAAGTAAACACAACTAAAGGAATTCAGAATCAATTAGTAGTTGGCAAAACCTTTTTTGAATGAAGAGTTCTCATATATAAGGCACACAAATATTTAAATCAAGAAGGGACTGTTAAGTTATTTAGAAGAGAATTTTATCAAAGAAAAGTTCAGAATCATAAGCAAAGAGATACAAGTTCAATTTGCAGACTCATAGTTAGTGTAAGAGTCTAGGGTCCCAAAGTGGAATCCTAACTCGAACACAAAAATCACAATTGCCAAGGGAAACCCTAAATACTAGGGTTTAGAATAGAATCAGACAATAGAGATGAGAAGGCAAGCCACTGAAACAGACTCGAAGGTCTGTTCAGAGCCTCATGAGAAACAAACAAATATGATAGCATGTTTGGACGACAAATGGGGAAAAAACTATGAACAACATATTTAAGAAACTCGGAATCTAAACAAGTTCAGAAGAAGGAGATGATACGAACTAGAACAAAAGTAGATGAAGCATGCAAGAACATGAATAGAGTCCAGTAAACAAAAATCACAAAACTTAATGGTAAACACATATAGTAAAAAAGTAAAGAAAATATAGCAAAGATTAACATGAGCAGTATGTATATTAAAAAAGAAAAGGTAAAAGACAGTACATGCTTAATAAAGAGAAATCACACGAACAGGGTATATACAATCACACATAAAGCAAAGAAGAAGAAAAATTAGAAAGATTTTTTCCAAAACCCTAAAGTCGGAGAGAAACGATTTTGAAAAGAAACTTTTGGGGAAAACACTTTAGATGGCAAGAAAAGCATAGATACAGTATAGATCCAAACAAATAACGGTGAAAGAACCTCAAATATATTAGGGTTTCAGAGAAACCCTAGAAATGAGAAAGGCTTGGGAACATGTCTGATCTTGAGTCGGAGAGGTCAAGAGTCAGGCTCCTAAGTCTTGAATATGCCGGAGCATGGCCGGAGGAGCCATGAAATCAAAGGTCTGAGAAGATCGGAGAGGGAATAGTCGAGGTCAAGCCTCAAAACTTCTAACAACCATGGCTTACTAGTGAGGATAGGTGAGTACTGACTATCCATGGCCTGAGAAGCCAAGGATTCCGATGACCGGAGGTTGAAAGGGGGTAGGAGGAGGCTAGGGTTTTAGAGAGTTTTTGAGAGGATTTGAGAGGGTTTGGGACTCAAAGGCGGCGAGCCATGTGAGAATTAGGGATTAGGGTAGGTCTTTGGGGCTAAAAATGGTAAGGGTGAGTTTTGGCCGTTGATCTTGAGTGATCAACGGTCCAGATTTAAGTGGGTAGGTGGGAACTTGTTGGGTCGTTTGAAACTAGGTCGTGTGTTGGGTCGTTTGAAACTGGGTCGTGGGTTGGGTCTAAATCGAAACTGGGCTGGTTTAATTGGGTGGAATTGCGGTCAATTTAAGGGCTACAATTGAAATGAAATGGGGCTGTAATTGAAATGAACTGAGGCTAAATGTTAAATAGCCAGTTTTATCCCTTTTATTTATGAAAATAGTAAAATGATTTTAAAAATAAATTAAAATCACTGAACAAATCAATAATGTATAAATATTAATTTAAAATTCTGGAACCATTTTTATAATTATAGATATGCTATTAATCCTAAAATAGGCTAAAATTTCAATTATACGCAATTTAGCTTTTAAAATACCAAATAAATATGTAAAAATATACAAAAATTACTTTAACTATATTTTGGTATAAATATAATAATTGAATAAATTATTCACCAATATTGATAGTTTTAGGAATAGTTACTGATTTTTGTACTGCTAAAATGGATAATAAATTGATTAAAAAATCTTTAAAAACTATGGAAAATGCCAAAACACTTAGCTATGCTAATATATGCATATATATGCAATTTTGAAAGTATTTTGTACATGAAAATTATATAGAAAAAAATTGGGTATCACCAATTGTCCCTCTTTACCCGGGAAGGATGAAAGAGTTGTCGGGTAAAGATATGATGGCCAATTTTGATCGAACGAAATGATTTGAGGAATTTTGGCCGAGCTCTGGTTTCTGAGCCACCTACATATCCTTGGTCTTATAAGAATCAAGCCTTATAGAGTTCGGGATCCGTCGGAGGAACATGCCGATGAAGATTTTTCAAGTACAGACAAGATATTTGGATTGGGTAATCGAGTTTAGCAAAGCTGCGGAAATAGGAGTGGGATCTCTCCTGTTGAGATGACCGTTGCTAGTCGGTTTACCTGCAAATAAACAACATGAGCGCATATATTGTTCATAAATTTAAACATTATGCAAGTTCCCGTGGGACCATGAATGTTGTCTTTGGACGGTTAGGATGACGTCCTTGGACCATGATGTCTTCGGCCTTGAAACATATAATACGGGATTCGCAAGCTATAAAATGATGTTCTCGAGCTATGGGAATGATGCCTCCGAACCATGATGCGTTGGAATAATGTTATGCAGAGAGAAAGTGGGGTCCTTAGGCCATGGCATGATGTTCTCGAGCTATGACAATGGTGCCTCTGAACAATGATGCCTTTAGAAAATTTGGCGATCTTTCAGCCCATGAAATGCAGGATTTGGTGATCTTTCATCTGATGCAGGACTTAAATAATGTGTCCATATTTCAGTTGTGCAAAATGTAAATACAAATGGAGATCTTTCAGATGATGTAGGATGAATTGGCGATATTTCAGCCGATGGAAAATTTAGATGAAGTGGCAATATTTCAGCCAATGCGGAATTTAAATAAAAGTGGTGATATTTCAGCCGATACGGAATTTAAATAAAGGTGGCATTATTTTAGCCATGCAGATGGAGGTAGAGCTTAACCTTGGAAGGCAGAATGGTAGCCTTAAGCAGTGCAAAAAATGCATATAGAGACAGAGCTTAACCTCGAAAGTTAGAATGGTAGCCTTATGCTATGCAATAGAATGCAGATGGAGGTAGAGCTTAACCTCGGAAGGCATAATAGTAGCCTTATGCAATGCAGAAAATGCAGATAGAGGTAGAGCTTAACCTCGAAATGTAGAATATTATCCTTATGCAATGCAGAAAATGCAGATGAAGACAAAGCTTAGTCTCGAAAGGCAGAATAGTAACCTTATGCAATGCAGAAAATGCAGATTGAGGTAAAGCTTAACCTCAGAAGGCAGAATAGTAGCCTTATGCAATGTCGAAAATGCATATGGAGACAGAGCTTAGTATCGGAAGGCAGAAAGGTAGCCTTATGCAATGTAGAGAATGCAGATGGAGGTAGAGTTTAACCTCGGAAGGCAGAATGGTAGCCTTATGCAATGCAAGAAATGCAGATGGATGTAGAGTCTAACTTCAGAAGGTAGAAAGGTAGCCTTATACAATGCAGAAAAGTAAAAGATGAATTTTATTAAAATCTCTTAGCTGATAGTTGATCGCGATATTGTGGTTGCTGGGGATATCATGTACGGATAGCAATTGTAAGTAGGTGTGATCGTTCCAAAGGTTGCATTCCTGAAAAGTATGAGTGTATAAATGTACTTGATGATTTGCGACTTGGATGTCTGCATCCAAAGAAAAATCATGGGATTTGTAGAGGGGGAAGGTTAGCTCGTATTCCCCGTGGACTTCGCTTGTCCTGCTTGGCTCTATTTTTAGTGATGCTATGTATCATTGGGGTAGCGTCGCTAAACAAAGCTATTTGATGATCGATATGCATGATTTAGTAAAGTATAACATAAATGTATAATTAAAAAATAATTTTTCTTTAGATGAATCGACGACAGCGGCGCGGTTCAAGACAATGAAACCTCTTTCGTTCCGGAATTTTAAGGGTCCTCAAAATTCTGCCCCAGTTTACGGGGTTGCTGCTTCTGATGGCTGCTTGCGATGATCGGCTGAAGTTACTTTAGAATTTTGGGGGTCCTCCTCAAAATTCTGCCTCAGTTTCCAATGTCGGGGGAAAATTTTTTTTTATTGAATTGTGACTGAAACCATAAGGCTGCCTACGTAAATGGGAATCAGGTCAGGCATAGTTCAAATTACATCAATATTACACATAGTATCGCTTTACTGCATCCGAATTGATCGGCTTCGACCAAATCTTCATCCATTTTTGCTAGTATAAGGGCTTCTCCTGTTAGAGCCCGGTGAACCATGTATGGACCCTGCCAATTGGGAGAGAATTTCCCTTTGGCTTCCTCTTGATGTGGAAAGATATTCTTCAATACCAATTGTCCTGGTGTGAATTGTCTTGGCTTGACTCTTTTGTTGAAGGATCTAGACATTCTGTTCTGATAAATTTGACCATGACAAACCGCGTTCATTCTTTTTCCATCTATGAGGGCTAACTGCTCGTAGCGACTTTTTACCCATTCTGCGTCGTCGAGTTCTACTTCCTGTATGATTCTCAACAATGGAATTTCTACCTCGGCGAGAATGACTGCCTCTGTACCATAAACCTGCATATAGGGAGTTGCCCTGGTTGATGTGCGAACTGTGGTACGGTACCCCAATAAAGCGAATGATAGCTTTTCGTGCCACTTCTTATGCTTCTCTATCATTTTCCTTAGTATCTTTTTTATATTCTTATTGGCGGATTTTACGGCTCCGTTCATTTGAGGTCTGTAGGCTGTAGAATTCTTGTGTTTGATCTTGAATGTTTCACACATTGCTTTCATCAAGTCACTGTTGAGATTGGAACCATTATCAGTAATGATTGACTCTGGGATGTTGAACCAACAAATGATACGGTCGCGGACAAAGTCTTCCACGACTTTCTTAGTCAGTGCCTTATAAGAAGTTGCTTCAACCCATTTGGTGAAATAATTAATTGCCACTAGAATAAACCTGTGCCCATTCGACGTGGCAGACTCAATAGGTCCGATGACATCCATTCCCCAATCGGTGAACGGCCATGGCGAGCTTGTTGCAGTAAGCTTGTTGGAGGCACCTTTATCATGTCTGCATGTATCTGACAGCGATGGAACTTTCGAACATACTGGATATGTCCATTTCCATAGTCATCCAAAAACAACCTGCCCGGAGTATCTTCTTGGCTAGGATAAAACCATTCATATGTGGACCGCAGGTCTTAGCATGGATTTCTTCTAACAGTTTAGATGCTTCCTTTGCATCGACATACCTTAGTAATCCCAAATCAAGAGTCCTCCTATACAGGATTCCTCCGCTGTGAAAGAAATTGTTAGATATTCTCCGGAGTGTGCGCTTCTGAGATGGATTTGTAAGCTATGGGTATTCTCCTTTTCCCAAGTATTCCTTAATGTCGTGAAACCAAGGTTTTCCATCTGCCTCTTGTTCGACATGAGCACCGTAAGCTAGTTGGTCATGAATTTTTAGCGGAATAGGATCTATGAAATTCTTATCTAGATGTTGAATCATAGATGATAGGGTTGCCAATGTGTCGGCAAACTCATTCTGGACTCTGGGTACATGCCGGAATTCTGTATTTGTGAATCTCTTCCTCAACTCCTGTGCATGATGCAAATATGGGAGTATCTTAGAATTTTTAGTTGCCCATTCTTCTCGGACCTGATGTATAAGGAATTCTGAATCTCCTACCACTAGCAACTCTTGAATGTTCATGTCAATGGCCATCTCTAGCCCTAAGATGCAGGATTCGTACTCAGCCATGTTGTTGGTGCACCAGAACCTGAGCTTGGCAGATACCGAATAATGCTGGCCGGTTTCTGATACTAAGACCGCTCCTATGCCAACTCCTTTTAAGTTTGTTTCTCCGTCGAAAAACATTCTCCAACTATCATAGGATTCTACAATTTCTTCTCCTATGAAAGATACCTCTTCATTAGGAAAATACATCTTTAGAGGCTCGTATTCTCCATCCACGAGATTTTTAGCAAGATGATCTACCAGTGCTTGTCCTTTCATTGCCTTCGAGTCACGTAAACAATGTCGAATTCACTTATCAGGAGTTGCCACTTGGCTAGTTTGCCAGTGGGCATGGGCTTCTAAAAGATGTACTTCAGCGGATCCATTCTTGATATGAGATACGTAGTATAGGCACAGAAATAGTGCCTCAGCTTCTGAGCTACCCAAGTCAGAGCACAACAAGTGCGTTCCAACAGAGAATACTGGGCCTGGTACGGGGTGAACTTATTGCTGAGATAGTAGATGACTTGTTTCTTCCTCCCCGTTTTGCCACGTTGCCTAAGAACACAACCGGACGCTCCATCTAACACTGCAAGGTAGAGTAGTAAGGGTTTACCTGGTTCAGGTGGAACCAAAACAAGTGGTTTTGATAGGAACTCCTTGATTCTATCGAGGGCTTTCTAAAAATCATCAGTCCATTTGGTAGCGGCGTCCTTCTTCAACATCTTAAATATCGGCTCACAAATGACACTGGACTGAGCTTTGAACCGGCTGATGTAGTTAAGTCTCTCCAAGAAACTCATAACCTATTTCTTGTTCTTTGGTGGTGGCAATTCCTGGATGGATTTGACCTTTGACAGATCCAATTATATTCCTCAGAGACTCACAATGAACCCAAGTAGTTTTCCGGCGGGAACCCCGAATAAACATTTAACGGGATTCAGTTTTAGGTTGTGCCTTCTCAGTTTGTTGAATAACTTCCTCAAATCTTCCATATGGTCAGTGGCTTTATTGGATGTGATGATAACATCATGTACATACACTTCGATCTTTTTGTGTGTCATTTCATGGAAAATAGTAGTCATGGCTCTCATGTAGGTGGCCTCAGCATTCTTTAACCCAAATGGCATCATCTTGTAACAATACACCCCCACGGCGTAATGAAGACTATTTTCTCAGCATCTTCTTCATCCATCCAGATCTGATGATACCCAGCAAAACAATCAACAAAGGATTGCAGCTCGTGCTTGGCGCAGTTGTCAATTAGAATTTGTATCTTTGGCAAGCGGAAGTCGTCTTTGGGACTGGACTGGTTGAGGTCCCAATAGTCAACACAGACTCTAACCTTCCCGTCCTTCTTCGGTATTGGCATGATGTTGGCTAACCATGTTGGATACTCTACTACCCTGAGAACCTTGGCTTTGACTTGCTTGGTGACTTCTTCCTTGATTTTCAAACTCATATCTGGCTTGAACTTTCTGAGTTTCTGCTTTACCTGCGAGCATGCAGGATCAATTGGCAGTTTGTGAGCCACAATAGATGTACTGAGACCGATCATATCATCATACGACCAGGCGAATATGTCCTTTATTCCCTGAGGAATTTCGTGTACTTGTCCTTTTCTAACGGTAACAAATTAACAATGATGTGTGTTTCTTTGACGTTTTCTGCATCTCCCAAGTTAACAACCTCAGTCTCGTTCAAGTTAGACTTAGGTTTATTCTCAAAATCCTCAACCTTTTTAACAACCTCTTCTGGTATATCATCTACTTCTGAGTCTATATCCATTTGTTGTGTTGTCTCGTTGCATGTCACAATCGTCGGTTCATCAAGATGAGTAATAGTAATGCTGTGTAAATAAAGTAAATGATAAAAAGTAATAAGAGCAAGACTTATAAGAAACTGGAATGCTTTGATAAATTTCATAATTGTTTTGAACATTGGAGCTCTTATTTTGAAATTAAAAATGCGGAAAGAAGGTCAACTAGCAAAAAATAAAGATAATGCATGGTGCTTTGTTTAGCCTTGCTACCCCGAAGCTTTCTAGACCCTGGTTGTTCTGATGGACCAATTGTTGAGGTGTGCTCCTCGGCTCACGACTTGTATAGAAGGGCCTTCCTCCCCCTCCTCCTGGAAAATGACACAACCGTCAATATTATTATCTCCCAAAAATAAATTCCTCATCGCTGCCAGTGCCTCCTCTTCTTCTGGCCTATATATAACATCAGCTGGTTGAAAAGTCTGCTCCTAGTAAGGTATCAGATATTCTAGTGGGTAGTAGGGACTGCACCATAGTGGCAACCAGTGGTTGAACTCCTCCTAAGTGTATTCATACCCTAAACTGAAAGTGGTACTGTGCTTCTTTAATTTGATAGGCTTAGCAATTCCTTGGAGATTCTTGCCGAGTTCCTTGCCAGGTTCGTACCCACACCAGTTCAATATGCTTTCGATTTTGTTATCCCACTATTTATCCTTGTCCACGGCGTTGACTCGCTCAATGTGGTGGTAGGTTTCTCCGCCTATGTTTCTTCTTCCTCCGATTGTTGGGATGGTTTGGCGACTATATATGGGATTGCTACCGTCGCCATGAATAATCACCTCTTGGTGATTCTATTCAAACTTTACCGCCCGATGTAGGGTTGATTCTACAGCCCCAGTGGCATGAATCCATGGCTGTACCAATAGCAAGTTGTAAGATGCTGGGATGTCAATTACTTGAAAGTCGACATCGAATTATGTAGGTCCCATTTGCAGACACAAACTGACTTCCCCAATAGTGGGCCTTTGGGAACCATCGAAATCTTTGACATTGATAGATCCATCCTTGATCTCATACATGATATTTCCCAATGTTCTGAGAGTCACCACTGGACAAATATTGAGGTGGACCCTCCGTCAATCAGAATTCTGGTGATGAAATAATCTTCGCATTGTATAGTGACGTACAACGGCTTGTTGTGGCTTAGCCCTTCCGGTGACAGCCCATCCTCATGGAAAGTGATCTTGTGACTCTCCAATACTTTCCCTACCATATTTGTCATTTCTCCTCCCGTGAAGTTGCTCGGTACATATTCCTCACTCAGTACTTTTAACAATGCATTCTTATGTGTATCGGAGCTTTACAGTAGAGATAAGATGGAGATCTGTGCCAGTGTTTTATTCAATTGATCAATGACTGATTACTCCTTTGCTTGTATCTTCCTCCAGAGATCATCGGGCCAAGTTTCGGTCGGTCGTCCAGAGGCTTGCTTACTCGATTCAGCTAAATGTTCTAGAGTATAAACCCTGCATGTTCTTGTCATGCCATGTTCCGCAACTGCTTCTCCGATTTTTGTTTTCCCTTTTCTCCTTGCCTCGGCTATGTAATCCCAAGGGATGGCCTTCGTATGGAATGGTGTTATGGCTGACATTGCCACTTGAATGGGTACCCTTGATTTTGAAGGTAACACAGCAACTTCAAATGGCGTAGGTGCCTTCGGGGACCCGAACTTGACCTTAATCGGTCCTGGCATTTTTGCAGAAGAAGGTGCTTTGAATGCGAGTGGTACGAACATGTTTATTTTAGCGTCTCCATAAGGCTGGATCTGAAATACAATCGGATTAAGTGTGACTATTGGTTTCTTTGGCTCGTCACCTTCACCGATCAATCTGATCGATCATTCGGGGTCCCAATCATCATGTATCTCAATCATGTGAACACTTTTACCCTTGTGGTCTGGTAGATGGTTGTTCCGGATATTCGGAGCAGGCTCCTTTGCCACGATGATTTTGTTGTCAATCAAAGCCTGGATCTTATCCTTCAGAGAGCGGCACTCATCAATGGTATGCCCCTTCATGTCAGAATGGTATGCACAAGTTTTGTTTGGGTTAACCCAATGGGAAGGATATTCTGGAGTTATAGCAGGGATAGGGGTGACGTAACTAGAAGCTTTAAGCCTTTCATACAGCTGGTCGATTGGTTCGGCAATGGGAGGTCTGCGGTCAAAGTTTGGTCGGGGTGTAAGGAAATTTTGGGGAGGGGGAGGTGATTGATAGTGGGATTGTTGGGTGTTGTAGGCTCGGTAGACATGTGCGGGTTGGGAGTATTTGGGTGAATTAGGGTGATATGCGGGAGGTGGAGATGATTGGTAAGTAGGTGGAGGAGCATGGTAAGAGGGCGAGGGTGCTTGGTAATTTGGGGTAGGCTGATATGTGAGCGGAGGTAATGGGTAGGTTTGGTATTTGATTGGGGATTTTTTCCTCTGTGCAACCATCACGTCACTCACATTGTCACACCCCAAAATCCGATGAGCGCGACCGAGCAAGCCTGTTAGGTCTCATTCTATCGAAACTAACTCATGAATAAATAGGAGATGGACTCCATTAATCAAATTTTATAAACATATCATTAACGATTTCCATTTCATTTTCATTATCAACTTAATTCGCCATATTAAAGGTATTACAAGTTTTATACATCATTTCCAAACATCAATATTTCTATTCTAAATTCCGATGCCCGACACTACCCACAAACTATCTACAGAGCCTCTAAATACAATTGAAGAATAATATGGAAATGCCAGCAACAAGGCTCTGGCTATACCTTATGCAAATAACAAAATAAACTCTGGAAGAAAGGCGGCATGAGCAACGTAGGGCCCCGAGAGGAAAGGGGCTCACCAATTCAATTAACGGGAAGGGAAGGAGTGCTACTGTCGGTGGACTGGAGTATCTGCTACAGAACCACCTACAATCATAACACGAATGTAGTGCCCCCGGCAAAAGGGACGTCAGTACATTTGAATTGTACTGGTATGTATGAACAAACTTTGCCCCAAGTAAACTCAAACCATACACAAGTAACGAGAAATAATAGAATCAACAATCAAATACGAATTTAAGGAACAATCAAGCCAAACAAGTTTACAATCTCTCCTTCTTCCCCTTCAACATTATCACATCAATGATTTCACAATTTTTCTCATATTTTCATTTCGATAGTGATTTCGATCACTTTCTACCCTTATTACCTCGGCCACCCTTATCACCACAACCCACACCTTATTACTTTGTGTTGTGAAGCGCAACTCGATCCCACCAAATAATCACAATTCACAAACAACACAAAAATAATAATTCACAAAGAACTACAACAACAATTCTCAAAGAACAACCACAACAATTCACAAGAATTTTTGTAACCATCAATACCATTTCCATCATATTCAACAACTCATATGCAATTTAAGTCACCATAATAATTACCCAGAAAAGCAAAATATGTTATTACCACAGTTGTTCCAATTGCATCATTTACGATTTCCTTCCATCATTTGTTTCTTAGCTCTTACCACATAATACTTTCACAATCACGCATTTGGTTTATTGCCAATTACTTGCACCATTATATCGGGATACTTAACCAGGAACACTCAAATCATACCAATCACGAGGATTTCACAAACAATCCACGTAGATATCACATACCAAATATTCGTACACCAAACTAGGTGATTTTACAAAGGTCAAAGTTAGCCATACATACCTCGTTTAAGCTTTTCTTAAGTTACTACAACGTTCCAAAAATTCTAGCAATTCCAATCTACTTTGAGACATAACAAAATTGAACACAAATTAGAAAGGTATTCATGGTTTCAGCTCATTTGAGCATTTTATCAAATACTAGTTGAGCATCTTAATTTCAAATCTCTTTTTAAAGGTTTTCCTTCATTCCCCAACCAAATCTTTACTTATTTATGTTAAACAATCTTCCCAAAAACCTAATTTGTACATGCATGTATACATAATAGTATTACACCCAAAAATCATACCTCAATACCCCATCTTATACCCCAAACTCGAAATTAAAACCTAGGGTATAGAATCTTACCTATTATATGAAGAACTTGTGATTCGGTTCTTTGATTCTTGAAGATTGATGCAAGATTTGGATGATTTAAATGTTGGGTTCCTCCATCTCTATCTAAAATGCTCTCACATCTCTCTAAAATCAGTACAGAATGACCCCAAATAAATCCCCAAAGACCATATATTAAAATGGGGTCAGGTTATAAAAATAGGGAAATTAACCCTCCGATGTCGGGTTTGCTATAGCAAAACGGACTGCAAAACGAGAATGCTGGCTGCATAATGCATCACAAAATCGATGCCCAAAATTTGGATACACTGGCCCAGTTTACGACAAGAATGCAACCGCAAAGTCAGAAATGTGACACGATTTGCGGTCGCATTTTTGACATAGGATCGCATTTTTCCTGCCTTTGGTAATTTGATCATAACTTTGTATAGAAATGTTAAAATGACGAACGATTTGAAGAGTTAAAAAATAGACTCGAAGAAATTTAATTTTTAGGTTATCCATCACATAAAATCTTATACATATTTAGATATGCTCGTTCAAAGTATGGACTAGTGCAAGCTCATTAGGAATTTTAGCCTATTATGAACTTTTCCAATTTTTCTTAGACTTAGGCCTTTCCTTAGACCCCAAATTACTTACTATAAGACTTATACACATATTTACCAAATTAAATTGATTTACATCATGTTAATAGCACATAAAATATTACAATAAGCCTACATGGCACCACGAAATCCTAGGTTACTTAACGATTTTTTTTCGGGGCCTTACACACATCCCTTTTCTTAGACGTACCACCAGACTGTAGAGCCTTGTTGGTAACCTGTAATGCTCCAAAGTTAGTAACCATACCACTTTTAATACCTTTCTCGATCCTCTCCCCTAGCTTGATGATGTCGGAAAATTTCTGGCCTTCAATCAGCATCAACCTTTTGTAATACTGTGGGTCTTGAGCCCAGACGAAAAACCTATTCATTTGTTCTTCTTCAAAAGCTGGCCTGACCTTAGCAGCTTCTGATCTCCAACGAGTAGCATACTAGCAAAATGTCTCTATGGGTTTCTTTTTCAAGTTGTTAATATATAACACATCTGGCACATTCTCCGTGTTGAATCCGAGCCTGTCCATGAAATCGGATGCCATACTTACCCAATTTGACCACTTCTTCAGGTCTTGGATAATGTACCAAGATAGAGCATCCCCTTTCAGACTTCTTATAAAGAGCTTCATCCGAACCTTTTCATCCTTTCCTACTCCGACCAGCTTATCGCAGTGTGTCCTCAAATGAACTCTGGGATCCCCAGTGCCATTGAACATCTCAAACTTGGGAGTTTTTTACCCCTTGAGCAGTTCGACATCTAGTTGAATGAAAAGGTCTTCGTAATTCGGTCCCTCGATCCCCTTGCTTCCTTCAACACCCTGAACTCGGCTAGTCAACTTCTTGAGTTCTGCAGCCAGATTCTTTATAAGAGAGTCTTTGTTATCAGACTCAAGTGTGCTCAAGGCGAGCTGAATGGGGTGTGGTATGTTTTCCACATAGATGAGGGTGTTTTGGTGATGATCATTTGTGGAGTTTAGTGGTTCAGGGATGAGCAGTATGGTGTTTCTTGAAGTGTGGCATTGTTGCAGTGGTGATAGGGAGTGGGTTGGTTTTGTTGTTTTGGGATGTTTTGTGGTGGTGTGGCATTTTGATTGTTGGGAAAGTTGACATCTATGGTAGTGAGGGAAAACGACAAACTTGCCAAGTTCCGAACTTGGTCCAGTTCTTCCTGAAATTTCAATAACTTCTGTTCGAGCTGGGAGGCACTTTACTTGGAAACCTGAATACCTGAGGAGCCTCTACCCTTTCAACTGAGTTCTCCTTTCTAATGTTGCTCAAATCTTCCATTTTTCCTTGTTCTTGTTTCTAATAGAACTCGGAGGAGGAGGAGGTGGAGGGCCCTTAGATCTTATGGAGTAAGATGATGATGCCAGAGTGCACAAACTAACCTTTGGGGGAGGGGAATAAAACAAAAAGTAAAAACAAAAAGGTAACAAGTTAGTGCGGATCGTGAGAAGAAAACATTGCAATATTTAAACACATAGTGAAAGAATATAAATCATGTCCTAATTTGTGAGCCTCGTTATGCCCGATATAGGCCTAGCAACAAGTTGATTTGGAGAACTTATAATGCTAAATGCCTCATTTTATTGATAAAAATAAGACGAACCCCAAAACGACACTAAAATAGCGGAAAATAAAATGTCACTAATGGCCATTGGCTTATTACATTTAAAGAAAAGAAAAGACTCCTAACTACTTGGTCCCAGAAGGACCTTCCCCAGACTCGGCATCTTTAGCTCTATCGAACAGCTTCATCAGCTCACGTAGTCCCAGCAGTAAATAGGCTCTAGCCAAGTGTCCTCATTCGTTTCCTTCAGCATTCTGGCAGTTTTCAATCCTCTAGATGAACTTCCTTTCCAGCTCCCCTATACCCTACTCCAAACAGACCAGTCGCTTGTTGGCGCTGACAGCCATATCCTTCCACTCTTTAATAAGCTTTTGGTTGGCTTCTTGAATTTCACGGTGCTCACTTTCGCATTCCCGAATCCTCTTGCGCAGTTGGTTGTACTTAACCTGCGCTTTAGCCTTTTCATCGATGACCCTGTGACCTCGAACAAACCGGGGTTGTCCTAACCCACTATGATCTTTCTCCAACCACCTTGGATAGTATCGAGTATAACCAGCATGGTACCTGTCCGATTCTATTTTTTTTTTTAGTAAACCCACAGGCAATCACCCTAGGCTAGTTTTTATATAATAAAGGAAAATTAAAATACATTGTCAGGGGGTCTAACATAATGAAAGAGCGAGATAAACTTTGATGTGTACATGAAATCTATTATCGCCATTGAGTGTTAAGCTCAACATTGATATCACATTTGATCTAAAATGGTTATTGTATTTAAAAACTTGCCAAGCGTAATGAGCATTCAGAGATACAATCTTTTTCCGTTTTGCAAATTGAATCGTATGGTTATCCATTGTCCAGTACGTGAATTGTACATGAAAGTAGCTTCCCCTTGTTGATTTCCACTTTGAGAGCTCTTGTGTTGGTCTAATCTGTGTGTCCTCTCTTTTTTGAGTGCCCTTTTGCCTCGTCCACTTCACATGAAATCTGCACACAATTTGGTGAGCATGGACATGCTAACAGTTGCCAATGCAAATTTCAAAACTATCACTGTTGCACCCACGCATGATTCGATCTTCGCACTTTTTATTATGCATTGTTTCCATAGTTGCTTTATTAGCATGCATAGCAAACCATCTTGATTTCCCATTCTCAACTTTTTAGGTAATTCACTTGTCCTCCATTGCTTTATTGATGCATTACAGGTGAGATGAGTGACTTGCAGCCGTGCCGAAACTTGTCCAGTCGAGCACGTTGTTTATGCTTTTTTGTGCTTTTCTTATTTGGTTCTTCTCAAACCTGTCGTTCTTCCCTTTTGTTGCGTGTGACAGAATAAATTTTTTAGAACTAGGCTGTAAATTTTTCTTTATTATAACATTATTCAATCCAGCAGACCATCTCAAAAATGCTATTTGAATCAGATTTTCACACGGTGCACGTGCTTTCCATAGATCTTGTACTCTCGCATGATTCGACACAGCCCACGCCTGACTGATTTTTTCTTCTTTTGATACATACAAGCAGTTGTGTAGCATGTTTGTTGACTGATGCATCCATGTCTCATTTATTTTTGCTTTGATCCAGTAATAGTCATCAATCCCTTGCTTTTGCCAATTATTAAAACTCCAGGCGTGCCTAATGTGTATGTTTTTAGGTGCTTTCCTTTGTTGGTCCTTGTGACTGTTCCCCTTTTTAAAATCCCCACGCACGTGCATGCACTCTTGAAATGCTGTTGATCCTATCGACAGATGCTCCTTCATTTATGATGCAATTGTGTGTACTTCTATGAGCCTTGCGTGCATTAAAATAATTGGAAATAGCATTGGCTTTTTTCTACAACAACATGCTTCTTCATTCCAAATTGTCATGTTGACATTTGTAACTTTGTTCTAGCTTTTTGTTGTATAAAAAATACCTCCATTAATTTGGACCTCCCTATGTGCATGCCTTTCTTTTCTAGCATGTTCCTTGATATAAGCATCCGAGTAAGATTTCATTTTGATCTTATCGAGCACTCCTCCTCGATCCCTTGTGCTTGCCTAATATTAAAATTCAGGCATGCATTTTGTTTATTCTTTTGCCTGAGATCTATGACATCTTTTCTCGAAAGCATTCCAGGTCATTGATTCACTTGAGTGTCATATGATATCCTAGAGACTGTAGGACCATGGAGGACATAGATAACCCCTGCAAAAAAGCAAACATTGTCAAACTAAAAAAGTCCCTTATTTCCTCCTCCCAAATTCCTTTGAAATAGAATTCCCAAGGAAGCAAGCGAGATAAAAGTCCAGCGTTCCAGGTGTGGAGTTAAAAGATTAGAAAGCTGTGTTGATGCCCATATTTTCTTTGATGTCATATGGGCTGCACCATTAAATGAAATTCCCAATGAAAGTGGCGTGCATAATGTCCAGCTTTCCAGGCCTGCCTTTAAAAAATTAAAAGCAGCCTGGATCTGCGTAGCTTTTCTTCTAAGTCACGTTGACTCCACCATTATTTTTGTAAATCACAGTTGTGTGTATAACTCTCTAGTGCTGCTTGACTATGCACTTCTGAGGCTAACACTGTAACGCATGTTCATGTTGTCCACTTTGCATGACCTGTGTTTTCCACACGATAAATCCCGTTCCAGTTGTGATTATTAGCCTTCATTTTGTGAATCCTTATATTGGATTGATGCCACACTCTTACTTTGCCCTTTATCAACCATCTTGGTATCATTTCATTGTAACTCCCTTGGTGTAGTAAATTTTTTTGACCCAGCATTAATAGATAGCCAATCTTTCGAGAGGTGAAATTCCTACTCCACTTTAGTAAATAATTGTTCACTATCGATGCTTCCATGCTTGAGTGCATGACCACATTAGTGATCCTTGTGGCTCAACTGTTCAAATCTCCCACTACTATTACCGTTCTCCTCCACCTTGTTACCCCTTCCTTATTTATCTTCTTTTTACTTTTACATGTAGATAAAGGCATCTTGATTTATCATTATTCACTATCTTCCTTCCTTGAGTACCTAGCTCCCAAAAATTATGAGCCTCAATGGTTCCCCGATCTAGTGCATAGTTAGCCAGAGAGTCTGCTAATCTATTACCTTCTCTGAGAGTATGAGACACCATTACATTGCTCCTATTCATCAACTCCTTGAACTCCTCTACTTCCACAGCAATACTCCACAGAACAGTCCACTCTCTATCTAAGACTTTCTTAAGTACCTTTGAATCTGTATGCACTTTGATTAGCACGTAGTCATTCTCTACACAGTATGTCATTGCCTCCAGCATTGCCCTTACTTATGCAGTTGTGTTTGTCCCTTCCTGGATTTCATTTCCACAAGAAAATATCACATCCCCATCTTCATTTCTCAATGCATAGCCAATAGCACTTCTGCCTGGGTTGCCCCTCGAAGCCCCACCAGTGTTCACTTTTATCCATCCTTCACTAGGATAATACCATAGAACTTTAGTGTATTGCAAAGCTGGTGTGTAATTCTCCATCATATTGAGTAAGTCTGGCCACTTATGAGGTACATTCTGCATTCCTGGTTTCCTAAGCTTGATTAGTGATTGCATTGTTGTTGATATCTGGTATATAACCCTGCTAACTGTGACTGAATACCCATATTTGAAGTTATTCCTTCTCTTCCGTAACTCCCATACTATCACTGATGGTAGTGCTTGAAGGACTGGTTGCATTCTAGGTATTACCTCAGCAGTCCAACATTTGACCTTAGCCTGATGGAGAGAAATGCCATTAGTTGAGATTCCTGCACATCCAAGGATGTATTTCCATACTATTGTGGTTGGTTTTGATTTGAAGAATATATGTCGCATTATTTCTTCTTTTGGTTTTGCACAGCACCGACACTTGGATGCCATTAAGTATCCCAGCCTTCTATAGAAATCATCTAATGGTAACTTTTTTCTCCGTAATTTCCACATGAAAAATGCAATCTTAAAAGGAAGACCTTTCACCCAGATTTTTATATATCCATTATAGGGGTCATTCCATCTTCTCAAGTATTCCCACGCTTACTGCATGCTCAACTCTCCCCTAGTCTCAAGCATCCATATAGGCTTGTCAAGAATAACATCATAGATGCTTTTAATTGACTCATTGCAGGAAAAACCTGATGGTGTGACAAAATATAAAGCTCCCAAGCCTATCCAATTTTCGTACCAGAATAGTGAAGATCCCATCTTAGGCTGCCATAGTATTTGATGCTCAATACAATCTTTGCATTCAAGCATCTTCCTCCATATATGAGATCCATGTATCCAAGGTACTATCATGGGATTGATATTTTTGGAATATTTTTGACTCATAAATGCACTTCACAGGCTTGGTTTTTTCTGAAATTCCACCATAATTTGCAGAATAATGTTGTAGATATATCATGCAAGGATCTGAATACAACACCACCTTCTTCACATGGTAAGCATAGAGTGTTCCAAGATGCCCAGTGTCTGCTTGATACACCAACTGAGTTACTCCAAAAATACTGTGCAAAAATTTGAATCCTTTCCCAGGATGATTTTGAAGTGCCGCATATGCTGAGCTTGGCACTTGTATGGACTATCGTCGTCTTGAAAGTCGGACCTGAAATGATTCATTTGTCAACCCTTGGTATAATTTGCTTTATTCATGCCTGCCTCATGACTTGGAGATGGACATAAGGATAAGTTCCTCTCAAACCGATGAGTATAAGAAACGGTGCATCCCGAGATCGGACAATAAACTCTTTAGTAGGGAACCATTCAAACAACCATTGCACTTGGTCCTCTTTCAGATTTTTGAACAATTCTACCAACCCTTTAGCATCTTATGGTTGGGCAAACATGTTGGGCATATAGTTCATTCGCCTTGGCTGATGGAAGGCGATATGATCATCCCAGTCTCTACGTAAAATCTCTTGCCGATATTCACCCCTTTGGAGGTACTCCATGAGCAAGAGTTGGAGTTGTAAGTTACAACCCTCAATGTGTTTGCCCCTCGTTGACACTTTTCCAGGGCTCGGTATATCTCTGCAATGATCATAGGTACTATGCTAAAAGGCTGCCCGCCAATTCCTTCCATTAAAGTCTTGGTGACCATGGCCAGTCTGGTATGGATCCTAGCCTTCTTCATAGGAAACTCTATCATACCCAACAAGCAGAACATAAAGACGAAGACTCTTCTATGGATATGTCCCAATGATGTGAGGGCGAATTCATCTGGGTAAGTAGGGTATGACTTGCTATGGCCGTATCTCTCATACAAATAGTCGAAACGAATGTAGGAATCTTTCAAGCAGGTGAAGTTTGTGTTCTTCTTTAGTCCCATCATTTTTGAAAAAGCCTCTACCCTTGAGATTTTCTAGCATAAGCAAACCCGGAGTCTCCCATGGGATACCAGCTAGTCCTCCTATTTCCTCGAGCATAGGGGTTATTTTAAGGTCCCCGAAGCGGAACACCGATCTATCACAATTCTATAATAGAGTTGTAGCCTCTATGATTTTGTTGTCGGGTTGGATTTCTAGAAGAGAAGGTAAATTTCCCAAATATTTATGGACGAGGGTCTGATCACTGGAGTGAAGGTCTTCCCACCATCTTAGTAACCTTGGGTGGATGTTGTTTACCATGCCGAATCTGGGGACTTCTTGCCTCATTTTCTGCAAAACAAAGTGTTAGACCCTTACCCCCATCGGACTCGACTATTTAAATATCAATAACTGGCATAAGTAGCATTTATTTCTCCAAATAAATGCACAGATGTGGTAATGTCTATTTGGGTTCCTAGGAAACCAAGTGAACTTTGGACAAGGCTATCTTAAAGAGTCATTATGCGGACAGCATAACTCACTCTGCTAGGTTTGACAGTGATGCATGCACAATTAAACTGAGTAAGGTTTCTATGGGGTGCTAGACAGGTACCCTCAAGCGAACAACTCAAGAGGGAAAGGCACGGAATTATCGACTCCACCGTTGATCGATTGGTTTTACCGCAAATACGCCTTTGCCAAATTTAGGGGGTGATAATATCGGAAGGACGCAACCACTCGAAACAAAGATCCAAGTCAGTTTCGTAGTAGAAAAGAGATAAAGACATTAACTAAAGGCAATAAAAAAGCAGTAAAGTCACAAGCAACATGAAATGGTAAAAGCCTAAAGGGTTTCCCCAGCAGAGTCGCCATATTGTCGATGCCCCCTTTTTCTAATGTGAAATCGGGTTTATGAAATTTGGGCGGACAACTCTTTCCTTTTGGGAATTGGGTTTGCAATTCAGAAGAGTCTCCACCTAATGATTAAGTGCATTAGGACACTAAGAAATTAAAAGAGAAGAAGAACCAGAGAATGGTAAGGGCTTGAAATTATCTCGGGGGGAAGGTGTTAGGCACCCCCCAAGATCCACTAGTATGGTTCCCGATCATGCTACAATTGTGACTTTAAATGTAACAACAAATAAACATACAAGATAGCTTTCGCATAACGATTGCAAACAAAGGGAAGTGTAAAAGTCAAATAAACACGCTAAAGTTTGGGAATATGCGGTTTCATAATTATTTAAAGAATATACAAGTGCAGAAAAATGGGGGTCAAATAATTGGTGCAAATAATCAAACAGAGAAATAGGATGGAAATTTGGAAAAGAAACAATACTGGAAATTAAATAACTAAAGGAGATTTTAAATGATTAAAGTAAAAGGCGGGGTTTAAAAGAACTGCAAAAAAACTGACAGTTTTTAAAGATTCTGAAAAAGAAGTAAACACATAAAGAGGTAAGGAGTCCTATGTTAATAAATAACATGGATCACCCCACGAAACACCCGGTAATCATTTATACACGTGGTGTTATCGCGTGATCATCATATCCATGTCTACCCTTTCCCACCCAGTTAAGGTACTAAATCGCGGAATAGTCTCGTTACTTGTTGCATGCTACTACCCGCCCCAATCCAATCAATCCCGGAGGCAGTTGGGACTACTAATCCTAAAAGGAAGGGATATTGGTTTTTCAAAGTTTTAAAAGGACAAAAATCTAGTGCGACAAACAAAACACATAGGAGCAGTTAAAAGGGAAAACACATAACAGTTAAAGGCTCAAATAGGCCTCCTCATTCAAAGCAAAAGTAGTTTAGAATGACTTACAGGTACTGGTTAGGTCTTTAATTAAACTTAAACGTTAAAGGGATGGCTGATTTATCACATATTTCTCAGATGAGAAGTCCGGATTAGGCCTTGTTTGGTTGTAGTTTATCAAAGACTGACACAGCTGATTAATTACCTACAGGTTGGCCTAGATGAGGCCTATAAGTATGATATCTAACAATGCAGAAGGCGTACCGATTTTAAATAAAGGTTACTGGTTTTATAAAAAAAAGTTCTGTAGATTTCAAATGACCTTGCAATTGATCTTAAACTCATAGATGAAATAGACGAAGTTGGTTCTATTGATTACATACTACAGACATGGTTTCTAAGCGTTGTTGGTTTTAAGATGATTACGTAAGTGCAAGAGTCCTATAGGCATGGTATCTAGAATAAAGTTAATTATTATTAAACCTATGATTATTTTCCTAATGACAGACGTATAAGCAGAGGTGCAAAAACAGAACTATACTCATGATTTCTATATGGAGAAACTTATAGGCATGGTTTCTATATGTCATGTAATCAAACAAACAATAGGCAGTATTTCTATATGAAAGCCTATAGGCAGGATCTCTATATGCAATAATGAAATGACTTATAGGCAAGATCTCTATATGCAATAATGAAATGACTTATAGGTAGGATCTCTATATGGTGATACCTAAATGAGAAATGCTGTGATTGCAGAAGTAAGACCTAAAATATGATATTTACCCCATATGCATAACATAAGAGACATTCCCCCATTTTTACTGTACATCCCATAAGTTATTACAAGGTTATTCAACTCGAATGAATCAAGAAAGATACAAAATTACATCAGAAATTCAAGAAACAACCAAATAGCCTAATTTAGAGTCATGGTCTGACAATATGAGATAAACCAACATCCAAGTTCACCTTTCCAAAGCCTTTTTCTTATTTGGGATGTGTCAAAGTTCCCAAGAGTGTTAAAGGGCTCCGGGCAATGCTTAGACCCCAAATATATTACATAATTATAGTGTAGTGTGGAAAGGCCAGCCCTCAAATGTCCAAGTTCAGTGGGAACCCATGATTCACAAAGCAAGGCTTATAGGAGGGGGTAGAACTTAGAGTCTAAGAGTAGTGTAAGTGCATAGAGGGGAATTAGGGAAGGCCGTGACAGGTTAGTGGTCATGCCCAGCAATTAGGATGCTGGCACACCCCTGACCAGCCTGTTAGCTAAATTTGGGAGTTAGGACTTATTGAATGTCAGGTTCAGGCCTGGCTAGTAATTTGAATACTGACAGGCCATGAACTTTAACTCAGCACATAGAAGGGAATGGGGGTATGGGCATCTCATAACAAGCAGTAAACATAAAAAAAATAACATGTTTAATACAGAATATGAATAGCAAAGTAGGCAAGAACATGACTACTATAAAGTAAACACACAAGGAAGGAGCTGAAATCAAAATTGAGACATACCAGTTTCAGGGAAAACAAATAAGTACAACAGCAGTCTTGAAAAGCCAAGTTGCAAGTAGAGCAGTACAAAAAGTCTCAAAAAAGAGCAGAGAGTTTGAAAGAGTATTGTGATTGAGAGTATGTGTGTGAGAGTATGAGTACTGAACTTTAGGATTCAGAAGTTCAAAGTTCCAAAGTTGAAATGTTTTCAAAAGTTGTTAAAGCTTGTTTCAATGCAGAAGGGTCGATCCCCTTTTATAGTGCAGCAAATAAGTAAGAAAAAGGTAAGGAAATAACATTGTGATCAGTCTTCCTTTAGTTAAGGGATTCTGATTTCAAACGGGTAAAGAAATGTTCAATTAGGGAAAATCAGTAACAATCAAGTAAACACAATTAAAGGAATTCAGAATCAATTAGTAGTTTGCAAAACCTTTTTTGAAAGAAGAGTTCTCATATACAAGGAACACAAATATTTAAATCAAGAAGGGACTGTGAAGTTATTTAGAAGAGAATTTTATCAAAGAAAATTTCAGAATCATAAGCAAAGAGATACAGGTTCAAATTGCACTCATAGTGAGTCTGAGAGTCCAGGGTCCCAAAGTGGAACCCTAACTCGAACACAAAAATCACAATTGCCAAAGAAAACCCTAAATACTAGGGTTTCGAATCGAATCAGACAATAGAGATGAGGAGGCAAGCCACTGAAACACACTCGAAGGTCTGTTCAGAGCCTCATGAGAAACAAACAAATATGATGGCATGTTTGGACAAAAAAGGGAGAAAAAACCATGAAGAACATATTTAAGAAACTCGGAATCTAAACAAGTTCAGAAGAAGGAGATGATATGAACATGAACGCAAGCAGATGAAACATGCAAGAACATGAACAGAGTCCAGCAAACAAAAATCACATAACTTAACGGTAAACACATATAGTAAAAGAGTAAAGAAAACATAGCAAAGATTAACAGGAGTAGTATGTATAGTAAAAAAGAAAAGGTAAAAGATAGTACATGCGTAATAAAGAGAAATCACATGAGCAGGGTATAGACAAACACACATAAAGCAAAGAAGAAGAAAAATCAGAAAGATTTTTTCCAAAAATATCCTTTCAGAAACCCTAAAATCGGAGAGAAACAATTTTGAAAAGAAACTTTTGGGAAAACACTTTAGATGGCAAGAAAATCATAGATACAGTATAGATCTAAGCAAATAACGGTGAAAGAACCTCAAATAGATTAGGGTTTCAGAGAAACCCTAGAAATGAGAAAGGCTTGGGAACAGGTCCGATCTTGAGTCGAAGAGGTCAAGAGTCAGACTCCTAAGTCTTGAATATGCCGGAGCATGGCCGGAGGAGCCATGAAATCAAAGGTCTGAGAAGATCAGAGAGGGAATCATCGAGGTCAGGCCTCAAAACTTCGAACAACCATGGCTTACTGGTGAGGATAGGTGAGTACTGACTATCCATGGCCTGAGAAGCCAAGGATTCCGGTGACAGGCGATTGAAAGTGGGTAGGAGGATGCTAGTGTTTCAGAGAGTTTTTGAGAGGATTTGAGAGGGTTTGGGATTCAAAGGCGGCAGGCCAGGTGAGAATTAGGGATTAGGGTAGGTCTTTGGGGCTAAAAATGGTAAGGGTGAGTTTTGGCTGTTGATCTTGAGTGATCAACGATCCAGATTTAAGTGGGTAAGTGGGGAACTTGTTAGGTCGTTTGAAACTAGGTCGTGGCTTGGGTCTAAATCGAAACTGGGCTGGTTTAATTGGGGTCAATTTAAGGGCTACATTTGAAATGAAATGGGGCTGTAATTGAAATGAACTGAGGCTAAATGTTAAATAACCAGTTTTACCCCTTTTATTTATAAAAAATAGTAAAATAATTTTAAAACAAATTAAAAGCACTGAACCAATAAATATTGTATAAATATTAATTTAGAAATGCTGGAACAAATTTTATAATTATAGAAATGCGATTAATCTTAAAATAAGCTAAAATTATAATTATACGTAATTTAGCTTTTAAAATACTAAATAAATTTGTAAATATATACAAAAATCACCTTAACTATATTTTCGTATAAATATAAGAATAGAATAAATTATTCAGCAATATTGATAGTTTTGGGAATAATTACTGATTTTTGTACTACTAAAATGGACAATAAATTGATTAAAAATCTTTAAAAATTAGGAAAAATGCCAAAACACTTAGATATTCTCATATATGCATATATATGCTATTTTGAAAGTATTTTGTACATGAAAATTTTATAGGGAAAAATTGGGTATCAATAGGATGGATCGCCGTGATACTTCCGAAACATGGATACATGAAACACTAGATGCACAGCTGATAAACTCGGCGGCAAAGGAAGTCTGTAAGCCATCTCTCCCACTCGATTAAGAATCTCAAAAAGACTGATGAACCTAGGGCTTAGCTTGCCCTTCTTTCCAAATCTCATCACGCCCATCATGGGCAACACCCGAAGCAACACTCGCTCTCTGACCATGAATGCCACTTCCCGAACCTTACGGTCGGCATAACTCTTTTGCCTAGACTGAGCTATACGAAGCCTATCCTGAATGATCTTCACCTTGCCCAAGGCATCCTGTACCAAATTCGTGCCTAAAAATCGAGCCTCCCCCGGCTCAAACCACCCAACTGGCAATCGACACCGTCTACCATATAGTGCCTCATATGGAGAAATTTGGATGCTCGACTGATAGCTGTTGTTGTAGGCAAACTCCGCTAATGGAAAAAATTGATCCCACGAACCTCCAAAGTCATAACACATGCCCGGAGCATATCCTCCAAAATCTGGATAGTACGCTCGGACTGTCCATCCGTCTGAGGATGAAATGTTATGCTCAACTCAATTCGAGTACCCAACTCACGTTGAACTTCCCTCTAGAAATGTAAGGTAAACTACGTACCTTGGTCAGAAATAATATACACAGGCACACCATGAAGACGAACAATCTCCGGGATATAGATCTCAGCTAATCGCTTTGAAGAATAGGGGACTGCCAGAGAAATGAAGTGTGCAACAATAACCCATATCGCGTCGAACTTCCTCTGAGCCCGTGGGAGTCCAACAACAAAGTCCATAATGATACGCTCCCACTTCCACTTAGGAATCTCAATCTTCTGAAGCAAACTACCAGGTCTATGATGATCGTACTTTACTTGCTGACAATTCAAACACTGAGCTACATAAGCAACAATATCCTTCTTCATCTTTGTCAATCAATAATGTTGCCGCAAGTCCTGATACATCTTAGAGGCGCCTGGATGAGTAACGTACCGGGAACTATGGGCCTCCTCTAGAATCAATTCTCGAAGTCCATCCACATTAGGCACACAAACTCGTCCTTGCATCCTCAAAACTGCATCATCACCAAATGTAACCTGTTTGGAACCACCGTGCCACACTGTCCCTAAGGACAAGCAAATGAGGGTCTTCATACTGCTAATCCTTGATACGCTTAAATAATGAAAACCGAGTGATTGTACAAGCTAG
The DNA here is from genome assembly GCA_026770625.1 of Nicotiana glauca. Classification (NCBI taxonomy): domain Eukaryota; kingdom Viridiplantae; phylum Streptophyta; class Magnoliopsida; order Solanales; family Solanaceae; genus Nicotiana; species Nicotiana glauca. The sequence continues at coordinate 82,259 of MU752435.1, read as the reverse complement.
AACACGACTAGGCTAAGAAACATCCAACCTCACGAACTGATTAGCTAAAGCCTGAACATCTAAATCAACCGCTCTCTCACCGACCGAAATATATGCAAGGTTGCCCATACTGGCTGACTTCCTACTTAAAACGTCGGCCACTACATTGGCCTTCCCAGATGATACAAGACGGTGATATCATAGTCTTTTAGTAGCTCCAACTACCTTCTCAGCCCCAAGTTGAGCTCCTTTAGCTTGAACAAATACTGCAAATTCTTATGATCCGTGAACACCTCACATGACACGCCATATAAGTAATGCATCCAGATCTTCAGCGCGTGAACAATGGCTGCCAACTCCACATCATGAACTGGATAATTCTTCTCGTGAATCTTCAACTGTCGCGAAGCATATGCAATAACCTTGCCATTCTGCATCAACATCACACCAAGTCCAATACGAGATGCCTCATAATAAACAATATATGGCCCTGAACCTGTGGGCAAAACCAACACTGGTGCCGTAGTCAAAGTTCTCTTGCGCTTCTGAAAGCTCGCCTCACACTCGTCCAACCACCTGAACTGGGCACCCTTCTGGGTCAACCTGGTCATCGGGGCTGTTACAGATAAAAAACCCTCCAGAAACCGAAGGTAATAACCTGCCAAACCCAAGAAACTTCGGATCTCTATAGCTGATATGGGTCGAGGCTAGTTCTTGACTGCCTCTATCTTCTTTGGATCCACCTAAATACCCTCAACTAATACGAAGCGGCCCAAGAATGCAAACGAACTCAACCAAAACTCCCACTTCAAAAACTTAGCATACAATTGACTATCTCCCTGAGTCTGGAGAACGAATCGATGATGTTGCTCATGCTCCTCTCAGCTACGGGAGTAGATCAAAATATCGTCAATGAAGACGATCACGAAGGAATCCAGATACGGCCTGAATACTCGGTTTATCAGATCTATGAATGTTGCTGGGGAATTTGTCAACCCAAATGACATCACTAGAAACTCGTAATGCCCATACCGAGGCGAAAAGCTGTCTTAGGGACATCGGATGCCCTCATCCTCAACTGATGGTATCCAGATCTCAAATCAATCTTCGAAAACACTTTGGCACCTTGAAGTCGATCAAACAAATCACCAATCCTCGGAAATGGATACTTGTTCTTGATAGTGACCTTGTTGAACTGCCGATAATCAATACACATTCTCATCGATCCATACTTCTTCTTAACAAACAATAACGGCACGCCATAGGGCGAGACACTAGGTCTAATGATGCCCTTTTAAAGAAAGTCCTGCAACTATTCTTTCAACTCCTTCAACTCTGGCGGGGCCATACGATATGGCGGAATAGAAATGGGCTGAGTTCCCGGAGTCAAATCAATGCAAAAGTCGATATCCCTATCGGGTGGCATCCCCGGCAGGTCTGTAGGAAATACCTGTGGAAACTCACGAACAACTGGCACGAAATCCATAGAAGGAACCTCAGCAATAGAATCACGCACATATTCCTAGTAAGCCAAACACCCCTTCTCGACCATACACCGAGCCTTCATATAAGAAATGACCCTACAGGTAGAATGACCAGTAATCCCTCTCCATTCCAATCGAGGAAACCACGGCAAGGCTAATTTCACAGTCTTCGCGTGACAATCCAATATGGTATGATAAGGTGACAGCCAATCCGTCGCCAATATGATATCAAAATCAACCATATCCAGAAGTAAGAGATATATACGTGTCTCAAGACCCTTAATAATAACCACACACGAGCAATAGACACGGTCTACAATAATGAAATCACCCACCGGTGTGGAAACATATATAGGAGCACTCAAAGACTCACGAGGCACAACCTAATGCGTAGCAAAATAAAATGACACATAGGAGTATGTAGACCCTGGATCAAATAAAACTAAAGCACCTCTACTGTATACTGACACCGTACCTGTGATAACGATATCAGATGCCTCTGCCTCAGGCCTGGCTAGGAAAGCATAACATTGGGGCTGGGTCCCACCACTCTGAACTACATCCTCGGGATGGCTCTCTGCTGGCTGGCCTCCACCTCTAGCGGCGTGAGCTCCACCTCTAATGCCTTGACCTCCACCTGTAGCTGCCTAACCCCTAACTCTAGCTGGCCTAGCGGGCTGTGGAACACTCGATGCCTAAACTATAGCACGAGAACACTGATGCTGAGAACTGCTCGAGGCTTGAGGGAAAAATCAAGCAATGTGCCTCGGATCACCACAAGTATAACAAGTCCTCGACTGCTGGGACTGCTGACATGAAACTGACCCTGATGAGCTAAGTAACCATCATGAAAAATCTGGAGCGTATGTACAATTATAGGAGCTGGTGATGCACTGTAGGGTAGCTGATCCAAATACTACATATGAGAACTATGGCCGCCCGGAGCACCATGAGAAGCCTGAAGTGCTGAATGTAATGGCATGGGAGGATGGCCCCTACCAAAAGAATCCCTGCCTCCGGACAACGCAAAACTAAATATGCCCGAATGACGAGGCCTCTTATTAGACCCCTGACTACTCCCATGTGATAGAACCATCTTAACTCGCCGGGCCACATTGGCCGTATCTTGAAGAGAAATCTCGCTCCTTATCTCCTTAGCCATCCGCAATCGAATAGGCTGAGCGAGTCCCTCAATGAACCTCCTCACCCTCTCTCTGTCATTGGGAAGTATAAGAAGAGCATGATGGGCCAAGTGAATAAATCTGGCCTCATACTGAATGAAGGTCATAGAACACTGTTGGAGATGCTCAAACTGCCTCCGATAGTCCTTCCTCTGAGTGATAGGAAGAAACTTCTCTAGAAATAGCTGACAGAACTGATCCCAAGTCAAAACCGGTGACCTAGCTGGCCTATCCAAACAATAATCCCTCCACAAGTCTTGGCAGAACCTAACAGACGAAAAGCAGCAAAGTCGACCCCATTGGTCTCCACTATCCCCATGTTTCGAAAAACCTCATGACAGTTGTCCAAATAGTCCTGGGGATCCTCTGAAGATGTACCGCAATAGGTAGTAGTGAAAATCTTGGTAAACTTGTCCAACCTCCACAAAGCATCAGAAAACATAGCTGATCGATCACCAGTCTATGTTGCTGCTCAGCTGACGAGGGGATACGTGACCTCGCCATCCGCTAAAGAACAAGAGTAGAGGGTTTAATTTAGTATTGAGAGAACAAAATCACACGACGAAGAAGAATATATGTGAAGTTTTTCCTTAACTCTGTAGCCTTTGGGGAAAAGTACAAACATCTACGTATCGATCCCTCCGACTCTACCTAGCTTGTTCGTAAATTGTGAGACCTAGGCAACCTAGTGCTCTGATATCAACTTGTCACGACCTGATTTCCTATCATCGGGAGTCGTGGTGGCGTCTAATTATGAAAGGTAGGCAAGCCAACTACTATGATTTTAACATATTAGCAATCAACCCAAACAGATATAAACAGTAACTAAAACTTAGTAGATATAGAACACAGAAGTATTATAACAAAATCAATACTCCAGTACATGTCTACCAAAGAATATGGTGTCAAAATTTCACGAACATCTACGAATGTCTACAAATAATGGTCTAGAAAGAAAAGTACAACTGTTCTCGAAATGAAAAGAGACGGTATACCAAAACATAAAGAAGGGGACTCCGGAGTCTTCAAACACTGGCAGATCTACCTCAGGTCTCTTATGGACTGAAGGCAGCAACCCACGATCTACTCACGAGGTCCACCACCAAAATCTATACAGATAGTGAAGAGTGCAGTATCAGTAAAATCGACCCCATGTACTAGTAAATGTAGAGCCTAACCTTGGTGAAGTAGTGTCGAGGCTAGGGCACGATAACCATATAAACCTGTGTAGTTAAATCATATACAACGAATAATAAAAAATAATAGGAAATAACAGATAAAGATGGGAACGAAAGAATGCTGCGGGGAATATCAAATACTTAACAAAAAATTCAGTAGAGAAGCATAAAGAACACCATAACGATATCAACAGGAATAAGGAAAACAGTAACACGTGCACGGCATCACCTGCTTTTACTCTCGTCCTCACCATAAGAATCCACAGAATCGGCACGACATCATCCTTCGCGCATTAACTCTCATAATCATGGCACAGCATCACCCTTCGTGTATTAACTTTCATAATATTGGCACGGCATCACCGTTCGTGCTTTAACTTTTCTAAACATGGCATACATCACCCTTCATGCATTAACACTCACAATATCGGCACTGCATCACCCTTCGTGCTTTAACACTCACTCACAACATCATGCACGGCATCACCCTTCGTGATCTACACTCTTCCTCACTAAAACATTAGAAACAATACATCCCGACAAGGGATCAACAATATAAACAATCACATCCCGGCAAGGGAATCGACAATATGAACAATAACATCCCGGCAAGGAAATCAACTATAGCCAATTTTGTTCCAATAGTTACTTAACAAAATAATTCCCAACTTGAGCTAATACTCAACAATGGTCAATTACCAAGGAATTATCATGAATCATTTTCAACATTTCTAATCACCAACCTAAGCAAGGACAATACACAATAGAGTCACAACAATCATGGTATAAGACTCGTGGGCATGTTTGACACCAATGTATAGATACTCGTCACCCTGCATATATGTCGTACTCAACACTAACACATAGAAATTAAGACCACAACTCATATTCCATCAATCTAAGGTTAGACCAAACACTTACTCAATTCCTCGAACAAAATCAAGGCTCAATTACCGCTTTACCTCTCGGTTCCACTTCCAATCTACTTGTTTCTAGCCATAATTTACTTAATAACATCAATAAATGCTAAATAATCCAATTCTAATGCATGAAAATAGATTTCCCAATGATTTTCCTAAAAAGTCAAAAACTAACCCCGAGCCCGCTTGGTCAAAACTCGAAGTTCGAACCAAAACCCGATCACTCATTCACCCACAAACTCAAATATGCAATAAGTTTTGAAATCCGACCTCAAATTGAGGTCCAAATCCCCAAAATTCGTAAATCCTAACTTCTACCAAAAAACACCTAATTTCCCATGAAAACCCCTAGATTTTGAAGTGAAATTATGCAAAAAGTTGAATTATATTGAAAAAGATGAGTTAGAAATCAGTTACTTAGGATTTGGAGAAGTTTGAACCTTTGAAAAATCGCCTAGGATGCTTAGGGTTCGAAATTTTGCCGAATGAAGTTGAAATCCCGTCCAAATGATGTTTTGTTCAGGTGCAGATGTCGCAATTGCGATTACTGACCCTCCCTGATGTTTTCGCAATTGCGAAGGGGAGGGTCGCAAATGGGAACAAGGCAGGCCTGTGTTTTCTTTGCAAATGCGATCAAACCCTCGCAATTTCCAAGCCAGTTGGGCTCGCAATTGCCAAGCCTAAGCTCACAATTGCGAGATCAGAGTCGGCAACACAACTGAACCTGCAACAGCTATTTCTCTAAGTCCAAATTCACTCCACGGCATATCCAAAACTCATCCAAGTCCTCGGGGCTCCAAATCAAAAATGCACACAAGTCTAAAAATATCATATGAACTTTCTCATGCAATCAAATCATCAAAATAACATCAACAACTATGAATTTAGCACCAAACTACATAAAATTCTCAAGAACATTGAAATTCCATTTTCTTAACTATGAGTCCGATTTATATCAAATCAACTCCGATTCTTACCAAAATTTCACAGGTTCGACTTAAATATTATTTTAAATTATACCGAGCTCCGGAACCAAAATACGGGTCAACTACTATCAAGAACACACACCATTTCATTTTCAAAAGTCTTTATATTTTCCAGCTAATAATTTTCTTTAAAAATTCATTCCTCGTGCTAGGGACCTCGAAATTCAATTGCGGGCAGACGCTCAAGTACCATATTTTACTACGGACCCAACAGGACCGTCGGAATACGGGTCCGGGTCCGTTTACCCAAAATATTGACCGAAGTCAACTTAATTCTATTTTAAAGGCAAAACTTAGCATTTTTCTCAAATTTTCACACAAGGACTTTCCGGATACACGCCTGGACTGCACACGCAAATCGAAATGAAACAAAAGGAGGTTTTTAAGGCCTTGAAACACAATTTTGACTTCTAAACACATGAGATGACCTTTTGGGTCATCACATAAATTCTCTATTCTCCCAAGTCCCAACAAATGTTGGACACATTGGGCCTTTTCTCCTTTTACACTTTTTATTCCTCGTATATATAAGGACAGGGAAGGTTCTAACATATTTCAACAAATTCAAATCATGACCATGATCTAAATCGAATATGTTCGCAGATTGGGGTTGCACAAAGAATGGGGCAGGCCATTCAAACAAGCTCACTAACTATAAGATGGAGAAAACAGTAATCCGTTTTACATAAATATGTAATTCACAAAATAATCAAGGGCTAACCTTGTGTTTATACTACTACTAGTGGAGTAACGCCTGTGCTGTGCACAAGCCCAAGTATCTAAGTATCTAAGGGATATAGATGTAGATCTATAATTTAAATTTAATGGATTTAATTTTTAAATTTTTTAACATTAAATTTGGTGTACTGTTAAAATTGCGGGTTCAGATCTAATAGTTTTTTAAATTTTAATAGGTTTTTACATATATTCTATACTATATCGAAAGTTATAGGTTTTAAGGGTAATTTCTGAAAATACTTTCATAAAAGAGAAGATAACTATACTTGAGCTATAGTTAGCTAATGGTTCGAGGAGTACTGTAAACTTTATAAGTAAAATAGGAAGTCAACTATTACAATTAATATTTCATCTGTCACATTTTATGTTTTAGTTTGTCCAAAATAATGACACGTTTTGCGGCTCACAAATATTTGTGGTATAATTTAGACTACAAAATTTAAAAGTCCTTTTTTTCTTCTTATTTTTTTTAAAAAACTCCATATGGAGGCTTTAGCTCCCGTTACTGGGAAGTACCATAGATCAGGTCTATCTTGTGTGAAGATTGACGTAGTTGTTAGCGGTTTAGTACTGCTATGTTAAGATTTTGTTGTATATGTAAGTACTGCTTTATTTGATGTAGGTTGCATCTTCATAATTAATGTTGTTTGTATTTGACATGCAGATGATGTATGAGATAATTTACAAAGCAGTGATTACAGCACAATTCCATACAGATGATGTATGAGACAATTTTTATAAAGCGATGATTTTACAGGCACACAAATATCAATGATATATTCTAGATTATAATTTTTTTTATAAGAAATTCTTAAAATCCATGCACAGTCAAACACCGTTACCATAAAATAGGGCAGAGAGATGTATTATACTGTGTCGTAATTACTTTAACCATCAGCAATCTTCTTTATTTATTTAGTTTAATTAAGAGTAATTTCTAACTAACAACCAATATGCCAAAATAGATATGGAGTTTGAAGCAAAATATAACCATTTTTCATTTAGAGCTTAGAAGAAATTGATTGGAGAAGTAGTTTCTTTTTATGGTATAATATTAGTTTCATCATATATGCATGGAAATAGTGAAGCACAAAAAAGGAAAAGAAGGAAGATACTTTAAAGCCACATAAGACGACGTTGGCAAGAAGAAAAAGAAAATAGAGCACATTTTAATATGAGAAGCCTACTAATGGAGATACAAAATACTACTAGTATTCTGGGGCGAACCCACGTGGAGAGGAGAGGGATCACCGGCACTCGTTAACTTCGAAAGAAACTATTGATATATATGTGTATATACTTTCAAATTATGATATATATCCCTGTGACCCCTCAGACTCAAAAGCATTTTGCGTGCATTGGTAGGTGCTGCTGCTTTCATGCCAAATACCTGAGTTTGAATCTCTGCAGCTATATAGCTGCTTCCTACGTTTTTTTATTTTACTGAAGGACAATTTAATATGATAGCTTAGCCCAAAAGCCCATATTTTTACCCCATTCCTTTTTTCTTTTACTTAGTGTTAGGGGTGGCAAAATGGTTCAAAGAAATCAGTTAACCACCAATATTATTCACTAAAAAATGGGTTGGATAATCAACTTTTTAAAAACGGGTCAATTATGGATAAGAACCGTATTATCCATTTAAAAAATAGATAACAGATGAGTAACCAATGGATCTAACTTTTACATTTCTAAAGCCTCAAATTGGGGGATCCTCAAGTTAGAGAGACTAAGAATTCTCTCAAAAGTGATCATATACAAAAATTCATGGATAATATGGGTAATCCATATTATCTGCCGGTTAATCCGTATTAAATATGGGTCGGGTCGGATAATTGATCCATTTTTTTATTACCCGTTTTCAGTCCGAACCATATCCGACCTGACCCGCTAGTTTGCCACTTTTGATTTAGTTTTTTCCAATGGACCCACCCCTTTTACTTTTACTTAAATCCCTAAATCAAAATCTTCTTCTCCGGTTATCTCTCTTCACACAGAACACTTCTTCCTTAATTTTCGAAGCCCACATACAACCACCAATTATTAGTCCTCCTAAAGCCATCGAGTAATTGTTTCCGTCGTGACCCTACTGCATACAAATACTGTTAAGGTACTATTACAATGCATTTGGATCCGCCTCTTCTGCTAATATTGTATATAGGAGTAACACACATGCAAAAAAAAAGGGTACAATTACCAACTCAATAAAACAAATAAAACAAAAAAAAAATAAAAAATAATAAAAAATAAATAAAACAAATAGAGAGAAACTGAAAATATGTGGGGCCTGCATGGCCACAAAACGGAAGTTTCAAGATGCTGCAAACGGAGGCGTCGCAATGAAATTGAAGTGGGGCCTACACGTTCAGCAGAAGTTATCCAAGTTTTTTGTCCAAGAAGGCAATAATTCTCACGTGAAGCTATCATGTACAACACCTTTAAAGCACATTAACACTGTATTTTCAAAATTACCCTTGGCAGCAAGTAAGCATGATGACGGAGAGGAGCCTGCTAACTCCCACTTGTAGAATAGTAGAAAAAAAGTAAATTTTGATAGGTTATGTGACAAAAAAGAAATGTTGTTGACCGCTTGTCTTTAAGAAGATTTCTCAATACTATTTTAACAATAAAATTGTGACGAGAGCTACTTTCCTCCAAATTTCTTTTCTAAAAACCCTTTTAAACAGTCAATTTTAGGAATTAATTAAAAAAAGTAGCTGGTATCAAAGCGAGAGCGCCGTAATTCTAAACTCAATAATGTACGATTAGATAGGGTTAGTTACACTAAATATTCCTGTTATGTGACTTACAGCTTTGTTTTGGTGGTTATTACGTGTTGTATTGTATCGTATTGTTACTTTAAATACAACGTTTGTTTTTATTGTTACTTAAATTTTATTGTATCGTATTATTAAATCCGTCGTTATGTGACGACGAAAAGTGTCACTTTACATAATGACCGATTTGATGTGGTCGCATCGTTACCTTCTCATCTTGCCCTTCATCATTAATAGATAATCTTATTTTATCATTTTCCCTATCTTTTTATATAATAATTCTATCTCGTATTATAATTTTTTTTATAATATTGCAAGTTTATTCTTCATACTACTGGTGTGTGATATTATGAAATGATGACAAACCATACAGTCTATCCAAACATTATATTCATCATACGATACAATACAATACGATACGAATATATTGTGAAACGATATGTGACAACCATACAAACAAGCTATTAGAAGCTGTTCGACCAAGCTTATGAGACGCTAAAAGCACTTCTTCCTTTTTTTTTTTTTAAATTTGAAGTGTTTGGCCAAAATATACAAGTGTTTTTGAGTAGCATTAGACTTTTCCTGCTTTTGGAAATAAGCATATAATTAATTTTTGCAACACAAAAATATCTTTACCGTAAATTTCTATTTTCCAAATTCCTTATTGATTTAACTTTTTTTTTTGTTTTTTGTTTCTATAATCCTTGACTTCTGTCACGATCCAGATTTCTCACCCTCGGGGGTCGTGATGGTGCCTACTAATAGGAGCTAGGCAAGCCAAACTTAATTACTTTTCATTAAACACATGTTCCTTTTTTATAATTAACATCATTAAAATAAAAGCAACGGAATTAAAATCATAAGCAGAAGTCTCAAATTTAGATAGCTGAATAAAATACGGAATTCCAACATATATCTCTACCCAAGAACGGGAGTCGCATACTCAAGAGCATCTAAGAAGTACTAAATACAAAGTTTGAAAGAACCATAAATCTGTTTATCTCGAGTACAATGACATGACAGTCTAATGTAAGGATAAAGGAGATGACGGGCCTACGAACGCCTGCAAGGCTACCTTGGTGTCTCGAGGGACTGAAGGCCTGCTCCCGTACTAAAACTGTTGCTGCTGCTGCTCGAAACCTGGACCTGTGCAAATAGCACAGAGTATAGCATCAGCACAACCGACCCCATGTACTGATAAGTGTCTAGTCTAACCCCAGCGAAGTAGTGACGAGGATATACTAGACTACCATATAAGCATGTTCAATTATATACATATACAGCGGAATCGAAAATACAGGACAAGTAAACAATATGGGAGGGGGAGCATGTTGTGGGCAGATAACAATGTGAATAGTAAATTCAGAATAACAATCTAAGGACAGCTTGGAATCTATAGCGGACAAGAATCAAATACCCAAATAAACACACTTGTATCAATAATTATTGCGGTGCGCAACCCGATCCCAATATATAACAATACTGTTGAGGCGTACAACCGATCCATATATACCATTGTTGCGTCGAGCAACCCGATCCATATCATTTAGCATTATTGCTGCGCGCAACCCAATCCACAAATATCATTCAATGCACGGCATCGCCCTTCGTGCTTTAACACTCTTCCTCACCAAGTCAACAATCACAAACAAGGGCAAGGGAAATAATAAAACAAGAATGGAAGCTCCGGCAAGCGTGCATAACAAACAAATAAAAAAAACCCGGCAAGGGTACTACTTCTAGAACCACAACGTCCCGGCAAGGGAATAAATCATTAACTCTTCTCTTTCCTTCACTTTCATCTCGAATTTCACAATATCACTTGCACCCAAGCTCCAAGGAGTTACTTATCTCATACACCTTCACAATTTGTATTTCGACCCGAGTCAATGCTCCACGAAGTTCAAAGATCACAATTTCTATCACAAGGCCTTTACAACATATAGAAGTGATCAATTAAGCGTGGAAGGCATAACAACGACCAATTGTCCGCAAAAAGGACTCACGGTCATGCTAGACACCAATGTATAGATACTCGTCACCATGCCTATATATCGTACTCGATCAATTAGCAAGTAACAAACAAGACTCAACTCCTATTCCCTCAAGCTAGGGTTAAACCAAACACTTACCTCGTTGCCTTGAATTCCACTCAAGCCTCAACTATCGCTTTACTTCGCGATTCCACCTCTAATCCACTCGAATCAAGTCACAAATTGCTCAATTACTTTAATAAACACTAAATGAATCAATTTGAATTCATAAAAATAAATTTCCCAAGTTTTTCCCAAAAACAGACCCACGTGGTCAAAACTCGTGGTTCGAATCAAAACTCGGTTACCCATTCCCCCACGAACTCAAATGTGTAATTTGTTTTGAAATCGGACCTCAAATTAAGGTCTAAATCTCCAATTTTTAGAAAACTTAGGTTCTACCCAAAATTCCCAATTTGACCCGTGAAAATCATTGATTTTTAATGGAAAACATGTCAAATGATGTTAATGATTGAAGGAATTAAGTAAAAATTAACTTACAATTGATTTGGAAATGAAACTTGTTCTTGAAAAATCGCCCCAAGGAGTTGTGTTTTGAAAATGGGGTGAAAAATGGCTCAAAAATGACTAAGTATAAAAATAGCTGAGCTACAGATATGGAAATTGCGAACTGGGGTTCGTAATTGCGAACTCCGACCATTTTGTGGGAATTGCGAACAACAGTTCGCATTTGCGAACCATAGTTCACATTTGCGAACCATGGGCATAACTCGGGACATCGCATTTGCGAACAAAAATGTCGCATTTGCGAGAGTCCATCTTTCGCATTTACGGTACAATGATCGCATTTGTGATCCCTGAGAAAAGTGATTGCCTTCGCATTTGCGAGTGATTCTTCGCATTTGCGAGCTCGCATTTGTGAGCCAGACTTCGCAAATGCGAAACCTGCAGGTCAGAAATACCACAAAATTTTCAAAGTTCAAAATGCACTCCGACGCCTATCCAAAACTCACCCGAGCCCTCGGGGCTCCAAACCAAATATGCACACAACCTCAAAAATATCCTACGGACTTAACAGCGCGATCAAATCGCCAAAATAACATCATATACATCGAATTCAACCTCAAAATCCATAATTTCTTGCAAGTTTTCATAAAATATCAAATTTTCATTTTAAGTCCGAAACACATCAAACGACGTCCGTTTTCAACCAAATTTCACAGGAAGTGCTTAAACCATATATAAGACTTGTACCGAGCACCGAAACCAAAATACAGGCCCGATACCACAGTCATTTAATCTAATTTCATTTCCAATTTCATTAATAATTTCAGAAAAACAATTTCACTCAAAAATTCATTTCTCGAGCTTTGGACCTCGGAATTCGATTCCAGGCATACGCCGGAGTCCCGTATTTTTCTAAGGACCCTCCGGGACCGTCAAATTACGGGTCCCGATCCGTTTACCCAAAATGTTGACCAAAGTCAAGCTTATTCATTTTAATACCAAGTTTTAGCATTTTTCACAGAATTTCACATTTAGGCTTTCCGGCTTTATGCCCGGACTGCGCACGCAAATTGAGGTGACTAAAAATGAGGTTTTCAAGCCCTCGAAAGCACGGAATAAATAGAAAAATAGGTGATGAACCTTTGGGTCGTCATATTCTTCACCTCTAAAATAACCGTTCGTCCTCGAACGGACAGAAGAAAGGAGTACCTGAGTCGGGGAAAAGATGGGGATAACGGCTCCGCATATCAAACTCAGAATCCCATGTCGATGCCTCAGGAGGCTGACCTCTCCACTCAAAATGAACCGAAGAAAAACTCTTGGATCTCAAGTGACGAACCTGCAGTCTAGAATAGCTACCGGCTCCTCCTTATAAGACAAGTCCTTGTCCAACTAGACAGTGCTGAAATCTAACACGTGGGCTTGATCTCCACGATACCTCCGAAGCATGGATACATAAAAAACTGGATGCACGGCTGATAAGCTAGGCAAAAATGCAAGTCTATAAGCCACCTCTCCCACTCGATCAAGAATCTCAAACGGACTAATGAATCTAGGGCTAAGCTTGCCCTTCTTCCCAAATCTCATCATGCCCTTCATAGGCGACACTCGGAGCAATAATCGCTCACCAACCATGAAAGCTACATCTCGAACCTTACGATCTACATAGCTTTTTTGCCTGGACTGAGCCGAACGAAGCCTATCCTGAATGATCTTGACCTTCTCCCAGGCCTCCTGAACCAAATCGCACCTATCAACTGAGCCTCTCCCGGCTCAAACCATCCAACCGGAGACAGACACCGCTTACCATATAAGGCCTCGTAGGGAGCCATCTGGATGCTCGACTGGTAGCTGTTGTTGTAGGTAAACTCCGCTAAAGGCAAGAACTGATCCCACGAACCTCCAAAGTCAATAACACAAGCCCGAAGCATATCCTCCAAAATTTGAATAGTTCGGTCGGACTGAGCGTCCATCTGGGGACGAAATGTTGTGCTCAACTCGACCCGTGTGCCCAACTCTCACTGAACTACTCTCCAGAAGCACGAGGTAAACTACGTACCTCGGTCCGAAAGATAGATGTCGGCACACCATGAAGGCGAGCAATCTCCCGGATATAAATCTCAGCTAATCTCTCGGATGAATAGGAGACTGCCACACGAATGAAATGCACTGACTTGGTCAGCCTATCCACAATGACCCAAACCGCATCGAACTTCTTCCGAGTCAACGGATGTTCGGTAACAAAGTCCATAGTGATCCTCTCCCACTTCCACTCGGGAAGCTCAATCCTCTGAAACAAACCACCAGGCCTCTAATGCTCGTACTTAACCTACTGACAGTTCAAACAACGAGCCACGTATGCTACAATATCCTTATTTGTTCTATGCCACCAATAATGCTGCCGTAAATCCTGATACATCTTCGCGGCGCCTGGATGAATAGAGTACCGGGAACTATGGGCCTCCTTTAAAATCAACTCTCAAAGTCAATCCACATTGGTCACACAAACTCTCCCCTGCAATCTCAAAACTCCATCCGCATCTAAAGTAACATGCCTGGTGCTTTCGCGCTACACCGTGTCTTTAAGGACACATGAATGGGGGTCATCAAACTGCCAATCACGGATACGCTCCAATAATGAAGAACGAGCGACCGTGCAAGCCAACACACGGCTGGACTCAGAAACATCCAGTCTCACGAACTGATTGGCTAAGGCCTGAACATCCAAAGCAAGCCGCCTCTGACTAACAGGAATATAAGCAAGACTGCCCATACTGGCTGATTTTCTACTCAAAGCATCGGCCACCACATTGGCCTTCCCCGGATGATATAAAATGGTGACATCGTAGTTCTTCAACAACTCCAACCACCTTCTCTGCCTGAAATTCAATTCCTTTTGCTTGAAGAAGTACTGAAGACTCTTGTAGTTAGTGAACACCTCACATGCCACGCCATACAAATAGTGCCTCCAAATCTTCAAGGCGTGAACAATAGCTGCCAACTCTAAATCATGCACTGGATAGTTCTTCTCATGAATCTTCAACTGCCTTGAAGCATAGGCAATAACCTTGCCACCCTGCATCAACACTGTACCAAGCCTAATACGGGAAGCATCACAATAAACTATATAAGGGCCTGACCGTGTAGGCAAAACCAACACAGGTGCCGTAGTCAGAGCTGTCTTGAGCTTCTGAAAGCTCGCCTCACACTCGTCCGACCATCTGAACTGGGCACCCTTCTGGGTCAACCTGGTCATCGGGGCTGCAATAGACGAAAACCCCTCCACAAACCGACGGTAGTAGCCTGCCAACCCCAAGAAACTCTGAATCTCTGTAGCTGATGCTGGTCTAGGCCAGTTCTTGACTGCCTCAATCTTCTTCGGTCCACCTGAATACCCTCTGCTGATACAACGTGACCCAGAAATGCTATTGAACTCAGTCAGAACTCACACTTGGAGAACTTGGCATATAACTGACTATCCCTCAGAGTCTAAAGAGCCACTCTAAGGTGCTGCTCGTGCTCTTCCTGGCTGCAGGAGTTGACCAAAATATCATCAATAAAGACTATCATGAACATGTCCAAATATGGCCTAAACACTCGGTTCATCAACTCCATAAATGATGCTGGGGCATTGGTCAACCTAAAGACATGACCAAGAACTCATAATGCCCATACCGAGTACGGAAAGCTGTCTTAGGGACATCGGATGCCCTAATCCTCAACTGATGGTAGCCAGATCGCAAGTCAATCTTGGAGAATACCCTGACACCCTGAAGATGGTCAGACAAGTCATCAATCCTCGGCAGTGGATACTTATTCTTAATCGTTACTTTGTTCAATATTCGGTAATCTATGCATATCCTCATTGATCCGTCCTTCTTCTTGAAAAATAACATTGGTGTGACCCCAGGTGACACACTAGGTCTAATGAAACCCTTCTCTAGCAAATCCTGTAGCTGGTCCTTTATCTCTTTCAGCTTCGGCGGGGCCATATGATATGGCGGGATAGAAAGAGGCTGGGTGCCCGGAGCCAAATCAATACAGAAATCAATGTCCCTGTCAGGTAGCATGCCCGGCAGGTTTGAAGGGAAAACATCTGGAAACTCCCAGACAATAGGCACAAAATATATAGGAGGGACCTCAGCACTGGAATCACGAACATAGGCCAAATAGGCCAGACACCCCTTCTTGACCATACATCGAGCCTTCACGTACGAAATAATGCTGCGGGTAGAGTGACCTGGAGTGCCTCTCCACTCTAAACGAGGCATATCCGACAAAGCTAAGGTTACAATCTTGGCATGGCAGTCCAAGATAGCGTGATACGGTGATAGCCAATCCATACCCAGTAGGATATCAAAGTCAACCATATCTAAGAGCAACAATTCTACACGGGTCTCAAGACCCCCAATCACTACAACACATGAACGATGGACTCGGTGGACCACGTTAGAGTCACCCACCATTGTAGACACATATACAGGAATACCTAAAGGAACACAAGGCATGACCAAGCATGGTGCGAAATAAGATGAAACATAAATACATAGACCCTGGATCAAATAGTACCGAAGCATCTCGATCACAAACCAGAACCGTACCTGTGATGACTGCATCTAAAGCCTCAGCCTCGGGTCCGGCCTGAAGAGCATAACAATAAGGCTGGGCCCCACTACCCTGAGTGGTATCCCTAGGTCGATCTGCTGCTAGCTGACTTTGCCCCTGGCAGTCTGAGCTCCACCTCTATAACCTCTACCTCCAACTCTATGACCTCTACCTCCACCTCTAGCTGGCTGTGGGGGCATCTAGTGCCTGAATCATGGGACAGGGACCCTGCTGCTGCGACTGAGTACCCCTAAATCTCGGGCAAGCCCTCCTGATATGACCATGCTCACCGCACTCATAACATCCCTCCAAACGTTGTGGCTAGCCCTAGAGGCCTGAATGACCTCTACGGAAACTCTGAAGTGGCGATGCACTGATAGGAGCTGGCGGTGCACTAAATGATGGCTGATCAGAGTAGTGTGCCTGAGATCCACGACCACCTAATGTACCATAAGAAACATGAAGGGCCGACTGAAAGGGCCTATGAGGATGCCCTCTACCATATGAATCACTACCTCCAGACGAGGGACCACTAAATCTACCGGAATGACGGGCTCTCTTGTCTCCCCCATGACCACCTCCCTGTGACAGGACCATCTCAAATCGGTGGGCCACATTGGCCGCCTCCTGAAAGATGATCTCACTACCAGTCTCCCTAGCCATCTGGAGACAAATCGGTTGAATCAAACAATTAATAAATCTCCTCACCCTCTCTCTCAGTGGGAAGTATGACAAAAGCATGGCGAGCTAGATTAATGAACCTGGTCTCATACTGAGTGACCGTTATAGAACCTTGCTGGAGGCACTCAAACTGCCTCCGATAAGCATCCGTCTGAGTAACGGGGATAAACTTCTCCGGGAACAACTCTGAAAACTGATTCCAAACAACTCTGAAAACTGATTCCAAGTCAAAGACGGCGACCCTGCTGGTCTAGCTAAACAGAAATCTCTCAACCAAGTCTTGGTGGATCTAGACAGGCGAAATGTAGCAAAATCAACTCCATTGGACTCAACAATGCCCATGTTCTGAAGAACCTCGTTGCAGCTATATAAGAAAGGCGAAATACATAAAGGGCCCCTTCAAGTTGTCCTCAACGACCAACTGAACACCTCAACTGAGCCTATTTTTAGTTGGACACTTCTTCTCTACTAAAGTACGGCTTCGTGAACCCTTCACGTTGACATGGCAAAGTGTGTGCTCTATACTCAATTCTAAGCGTGTGAAACCCTCAAAATTAAGGGTTTTTTTTCTTTCTTTTAAATTCAACTTTATTTTATATGGGTCCCATTATATTTTATTTTCCACACATTAATTTCTCTTTCTTCCCAAAATATTCCATCTTCACAAAACCTCTTCTTCACCACATCTAAATCAAACAAAATCTACATTTTTAAATTTTAATCAGTTACAACAATAAACAATCCGATCCATGAATCCGGTAAGCAAATAATTGAGGTTGGCATATCTCTTTGGGTAGGAAAAGTTAATACAAACTTAGCCTCTTTTCTTCCTTTATTCTTAATAAAATCACCTTAACTCACCATGAAACCACCATAGAGGGAAGGAAACTTTTTTACATATGATCTTGATTGAGTTTACCAAAAAAGGCAGAGTTGTTGCCCCCTTGTCTATTCTCATTGCAGTAGAAAGAAAATAAAAAAAATAATATCCATTGCACAGATTTCTCCATTTTGACAATGGAGGATATGACTGATGCAGAAGAAGATGAAAGGGAGGGGATAGAGATAGTGCTGCTATTTACAAAAGTAAAGGAAGAATTTTTCTTTTTCATTTTTAATGTATTTTCTTTTTTTAAACTTTGTGTCAATTTTTTATTCTAATTGACACGTGTCATTTTTTAATTGGCTCATGACACATCATTGGCAAGTGTAGCTCACGCATAGAGTCTTCAGCACTCGGTTATTTACTTTATACACTTAATAAACTCTTGAAGTGTCTAAATGGTAAATGGATCAGTTGGGGTGCTCAGCTAGTCGTTAAGGACAACTTGAAGGGGCCGTTTATGTATTTCACCTATAAGAAATCCTGAGGGTCTTCAGAAAAAGCACCGCTGAAAGTAGTAGTGAAGAGCTTGGTGAACTTGTTCAGCCTCCACAAAGCATCTGCGGACATAGCCGCGCCATCGCCGGTCTGAGCAACTACCCCCGACTGAACTGCCATAGCTGGCTGAACCACTAGAACCTAACCCTGGGGAGCTACCTGCTTCAGATTACGTGTTGCAGGAGTCTGGGCTCCTCCTCCAGCCTGAGAAGTGGCTGGTGCTACAGCAAGCAATCTTGCTCGGTTGACACTCTCCATGAGGCCTACCAAATCGGACTAGAGTGTCCTGAAGAACTGGGGTAGCAATAAACCCCTCTGGGACCTGAGCTGGGCCCACTGGAACTGCTGCAGCTGGGGCCGGAACCTCCTCATCAAAGTCAACCTGAGGCTCCGCCACTGGTGCTGTTGCTCGGGGCTGAGCTCTGCCCTTACCTCGGCCTCTAGCACGACCTCGTCCTCTGCCCCTAGTGGGAGCTGTCTGGGGTTCGGACTGCTGATCAGTAGATGAGGAAGCATGTGTTCTCGCCATCTGCGAAAGAATAAAGTAGAAATTCAATTAGCATTGAGAAATAGAACCACATGACAAGAAAGAACAAATGTGAAACTTTTCCTAACTCTGTAGCCTCTGGGGGATAAATACAGACGTCTCCATACTAAGCCCTCAGACTCTACCAAGTTTGTGCATGAGGTGTGAGACCTATGTAGCCTAGTACTCTGATACAACCTTGCCACGACCCGAATTTTCCACCCTCGGGGGTCGTGATGGCGCCTACTAATAGGAGCTAAGCAAGCCAAACTTAATTACTTTTTATTAAACAAATGTTCCTTTTTGATAATTAACAGCATTAAAATAAAAGCAACATGTTGGAATTAAAATCATAAGCGGAAGTCTCAAATTTATATAGCTGAATAAAATATGGAATTCAACATGCCAAGAACTGGAGTCGCATACTCACGAACATCTAAGAAGTACTAAATATAAATTCTGAAAGAAATATAAATCTGGTTATCTCGATTACAATGACATGACAGTCTAATGTAAGGATAAAGGAGATGACGGGACTACGGACACCTGCAAGGCTACCTCAGTTTCTCGAGGGACTGAAGGCCTGCTCTCGTACTAAAATTGTTGTGGCTGCTGCTCGAAACCTAGACCTGTGCAAATAGCACAGAGTGTAGTATCAGCCCAACCGACCCCATGTGCTGGTAAGTGTCTAGCCTAACCCCAGCAAAGTAGTGACGAGGCTTGACTGGACTACCATATAAACCTGTTCAATTATATACATATACATCGGAATCGAAAATACAGGGACAAGAAAACAATATGGGAGGGGGAGCATGCTATGGGCAGATAACAATGTGAATAGTAAATCCAGAATAACAATCTAAGGACAACTTGGAATCTACAGCGGACAAGAATCAAATACCCAAATAAACACACTTGTATATATAATTGTTACGGCGCACAACTGGATCCCAATATATAATAATACTGTTGCGGCGTGCAACCCGATCCATATATACCATTGTTGCGGCGTGCAACCCGATCCATATCATTTAGCATTGTTGCGGCGTGCAACCCGATCCACAAATATCATTCAATGCATGATATCACCCTTCGTGCTTTAACACTCTTCCTCACCTAGTCAACAATCACAAACAAAGGCAAGAGAAATAATAAAACAAGAATGGAAGCCCCGGCAAGGGTACTTAACAAACAAATAAAAAAACCCGGCAGGGGTACTACTTCTATAACCACAACGTCCCGGCAAGGGAATAAATCATTAACTCTTCTTTTTCCTTCACTTTCATCTCGAATTTCATAATATCACGTGAGCCCAATCTCCAAGGAGTTACTTATCTCATACACCTTCACAATTTGTATTTCGATCCGAGCCAATTCTTCACGAAGTTCCATGATCACGATTTCTATCACAAGGCCTTTACAACATATAGAAGTCATCAATTAAGTGTGGAAGGCATAACAACGACCAACTGTCCGCAAAAAGGACTCACGGTCATGCTAGACACCAATGTATAGATACTCGTAACCATGCCTATATATCCTACTCGATCAATTAGCAAGTAACAAACAAGACTCAACTCCTATTCCCTTAAGCCAGGGTTACACCAAACACTTACCTCGTTGCCTTGAATTCTACTTAAGCCTCAACTATCGTTTTAGCCCGCGATTCCACCTCCAATCCACTCGAATCTAGTCACAAATTGCTCAATTACTTTAATAAACACTAAATGAATCAATTTGAATGCATAAAAATGAATTTCCCATATTTTTCCCAAAAATTCCAAAATCGTCCCCGAACCCACGTAGTCAAAACTCGAGGTTTGAACAAAAACTCGATTACCCATTCCCTCACGAACTCAAATATGTAATTTGTTTTGAAATAGGGCCTCAAATTGAGGTCCAAATCCCCAATATTTAGAAAACCTAGGTTCTACCCAAAATTCTCAATTTCACCCATGAAAATCATTGGTTTTAAGTGGAAAACATATCAAATGATGTTAATTATTGAAGGAATGAAGTAAAAATCGACTTACAATTGATTTAGAATGAAACTTGTTCTTGAAAAATCTCTCAAAGGAGTTGTGTTTTGAAAATGGGGTGAAAATGGCTAAAAAATGACTAAGTATAAAAATTGCTGGGCTGCAGATATGGGAATTGTGAACTGGGTTTCGCAATTGCGAACCCAAACCATTTGTGGGAATTGCGAACAATAGTTTGCATTTGCGAACCATGGGCACAACTGGGGACTTCACATTTGTGAGAGTCCAGCTTTCACATTTGCTATCCCTGAGCAAAGTGACTGCCTTCGCATTTGCGAGCCAGGATGCGAAGCCTGCAGGTCAGAAATACCAGAAATTTTTCAAAGTTCAAAATGCACTCCGACGCCTATCCAAAACTCACCCGAGCCCTCGGGGCTCCAAGCCAAAAATGCACAAAACCTCAAAAATATCTTACGGACTTAACCGCGCGTTCAAATCGCCAATATAACATCATATACATCGAATTCAACCTCAAAATTCATAATTTCTTCCAAGTTTTCATAAAACATCAAATTTCTATTTTAAGTCTGAAACACGTCAAATGACATCCGTTGAATTCCACAGGAAGCGCTTAAACCATATATAAGACTTGTACCGAGCACCGGAGTCAAAATACAGGCCCGATACCACAGTCTTTTAATCAAATTTTATTTCCAATTTTCTTAATAATTTCATAAAAATAATTTTACTCAAAAATTTATTTCTCAGGCTTGGGACCTTGGAATTCGATTCCGGGCATACACCCGAGTTCTATATTTGTCTACGGACCCTCCGGGACCGTCAAATTATGGGTCCGGGTCCGTTTACCCAAAAGTGTTGGCCAAAGTCAAGCTTATTCATTTTAATACCATGTTTTAGCATTTATTTTTACAGAATTTCACATTTAGGCTTTCTGGCTTCGCGTCCGGACTGCGCGCGCAAATCGAGGCGACTAAAAATGAGGTTTTCAAGGCCTCAGAAGCGCAGAATAAATTGGAAAACAGGTGATGTCCCTTTGGGTAGTCACAACTTCTATTTTTCATTCCAATTTATTTTTATTGTCCATATCCTATCCTCTTTGAAATAGTCTTTCTATTATAAATAAATTTCTTTTTTTTATTCTATCGTTTCTTCTTGTCTTCGTCATCTATTCATAATTTATTTCTATTTCTTTTTTGCGTTCATGCATATATTATAGTTTTTTTTGAAGAACATGGAACTAATATTTATATTAGCTAAGTAATATCATAGTTCATACCACCATCCTCGCCCGTAGGGGTATTCTCTACTTGGCTATTACATAACATGTCCCGTAGGACATTTTGGTTATCAAAATAAGCTAGGTTATAACAGACGTTCTTGTTAAGCCTTTCAGTTACTAAAGGCCTTTCTTCCAAATCTGAAAGTAGAGTTTCATAGACATAAGGGGGTGGGTAATATAAGATAGAAAAGTCCCTGCTGCATGGATTCTCCTTGATTGCACTCTTAGCCACTAAGTGTGCCACCTTGTTGGCCTCCCTGAATGTGTGGTGGAATACTTGGACCTTCAGCATGATCATTAACAACCTGCAATCAAAAATGATGTTATCAAACAGTGGCAAACCATTTGTAAGGTTATTAATTGCACCAGTGGAAAGAATGCAATACTATTTAGTTTGTTATTTCTCAAGAACGTATAGTATTTTCTAATATTTATTCAAATAAAATAATAAAATAGATTTAATCCTTTCACAATAAAAATTTGATATCACTTCTCTCTTTATATAACTAATTGTAAACTGAACATTAATATTGTCTTTTTTATAGTTTGATATTCAATAGTACTTTTTGGAAGAGTTTGCCAAACACAATTGGTTATCAAATATTGTATAAAGCAATTCTTAAATGAATTGACCAAACATATATTGTTATTCTTCAAAAGTACTTTTGAACAAAAATACTTTTCAAAAGAAGTAGATTTTGATAGCTTGGCCAAACGAGCTTTTAGTTGTGGATACATCCATATACTTTAAAATCACTTTTTGTTTTTTTTGAAATACTATACCTATATACAGAAATAAGTAGTAAAATATAACAAATATATACATTAAAATTAAAAATCATAAGTTTTATGAATTACCATTTACGGTTTTTTTTGGTCAAACAATAAAATTTTATTCAACCAAGTATAATATGTACATCCACTAGTTCTTTTTGACTCTAGAACTAGTCCTGAACTTTGTACTAATTACAATTACTCCTCCCCTCTATATATCTACTACACTGTACGTCTATACTTGGGTATGAGTTTAATCTATCAAGTAAGCTTTTCCAATTGTTTCTAAACTGTCATTTCCTATGCAATTGAATGGTAATCTCTCTGAGTCTTGAGATACGCTCCTGTTGCTATTTTTGAAATCTTCTAGCATTGCGTTCACTCCAGACATGATAAACAGTAGCAGCTAATAGCCATCCTAGTACCTCTACATGAGCTTTGCTGTTGCATTGTTTGGTCGTTAGTCTCGCAATCTCCTCCTCCCAGGTCCCTTCTTGCCTGCTTTCTCCTGTCCAGCGTAAGAAAGAACTCCACATCTGTCTGGAATAATGACAGTCAAAGAATAGATGAGTATGTGTTTCTTCAACATCAAATCTTCATAATACACAGTTCTTAGGAATTTGTATTCCCCATTTAGCCATTCTATATTATATACTGAGTCTCTTTTGAAGTGCAAGCCAAAGTATAAAATGATACTTTGGTACAGAACATGGGATCATGTTGGGGTTTTTCCATATAACTCTAGGATATTGAGGAAGTAGTTATTTATATGCCTTCTTGATCATGAACTTCCTAGCATGAGTGAGTTGTTGTAATTCTGTGCATAAATCATTACTCCCATACCATTTTCTTGCATCAAAGATTTTCCTAACAAGCCAACATGCTTGCTTAGGTATCTCCATAGTACTGATGCTTCTACCCTTAATATAAAAAACGTGGATCCATTAAACCCAGAGGGTATCTTTCTTTGCTGTGATAGCCTAGAGCAATTTTGATATGGCTGCTTTATTCCATGTTTGAAACTCAATTATGTCCAAGCACCCTGCTGATTTGGGCATACATAATCTCTCCCATGCGACAAGTGCTCTTCTTGACGTTGCACATTGTCCAGTCCACAGGAATGTTCTACAGGCACTTGTTATTAACTGCATCACCTTCTTTGGTATCAGGAAAATCTGCTACCAATATGTTTGGATCTCAAAAAGTACACTCTTAATAAGCTGCACTCTGCCACTATATGACAGAAATTTGGTAGTCTACCATCTGATCCTTGCAATCATTCTTTCTACCAGTGGCATACATTGTTGAACTATTTTTTTTTAAGATAAGGGGACACCAAGATATTTGAAAAGAATCTCTCCCATGGCAAAGTGCATTTCATCGTAGATTTGGTTCTGCAACTATTGATCCACCCCTGTTATATATAGAGAACTTTTTTCCATATTTGCTTTAAGGCCTGAGACTGCAGAGAAATGTTCAAATGCCTTCATCATCAACTGAATAGATATTCTATTAGCCCTGCAACACATTATTAAGTCCTTTGCAAAACCAATGTGGGTTAGTTTCATTTTTCTGCATCTTGGGTGATGATTGAAGTTGGAATTTTGATTCAGCTGTTTCAGGGATCTGTTATTATTATGAAATTTTAAAAAGAAGAAAACCATTTTTGTTGAAATTTTATTCATGTCTTTGATTAGAAAAGAAAATAAAGATTTATTGAAACATATATATTTCAGACCTAAATCGGCCACTTAGAATAACATGTACGCAGTAACAATAACAATAACAATAACAACAATAATAACAATAACGACAACAATAACAACAATAATAATTACAATAACAATAATAATAATAATAATAATAATAATAATAATAATAATAATAATAATAATAATAACAACAACAACAACAATAACAATAATAGTAACATCAATAGCAATAACAACAATAATAATAACAACAATAATAATAGTAACAATAACATTAATAATAACAATAACAATAAAAATAACAGTAACAATAATAACAATAATAACAAAATAACATTAATAAGAACAAAAATAACAACAACAACAATAATAATAATAATAATAACAACAACAACAACAACAACAACAACAACAATAATAATAACATCAATAACAATAACAACAATAACAATAACAATAACAATAATAACAATAACAATAACAATCAATAACAATAACAACAATAACAATAACAACAACAATAACAACAACAACAACAACAACAACAACAACAACAACAATAATAATAATAATTTTAATAATAGGAAAGGCAAGAAATAGAAGTAACGCAATTAACTTGTGAAAACAAAGTCAAACCTCACTATCAGAGAATAACAAGTCTCATAATCTCATATAAAAATGCTAAAATCAACACAACAATAACAGCAAGTACAACACACACAGTCCGTTGCGGCGCGCAACCTGATCCCATCATATCATCCTTTATCAATATCAACCACCACGTATACACTCTGTTGCGGCACACAACCCGATCCCACCATAGCATCATTTATCAACATCAAGTACTACATATACAGAATGTTGCGGCGCGCAACCTGATCCCACCATATTATCATTTATCAACAAGTATCCGCCCTTATTCCACTATTTCAATTTAATATCTTTCAATTTTCGTTGCGGTGTGCAACCTGATCCCCAAACAACTTCAGTTAACAAATATAATCTCATAACTCAATTTACAAAAATTTCTATATCAAAGAGTAAAAGTACAAGGCAATAAAGGGCCAGATAATAATCAAAGAATCTTTAAAATTCGAAGTTTCTACTTTACAAGTTTTTCGGTGTCTAACAAACTCAACAACTTCCACAAATAAAACTACATCTAAAAATGTAACAAATATTACAAAAATAATAGAAAAAGTAAACCATGTTACAATCTAGGTGTTCAAGTAAAATAATAAAAGTCAAGTGGCAATTAAGTACGTAGTCATGGAATGGACGAACAATATAACACAAGAATAAATAAATTACAACTAATAATTACGGCATAGAAGTCAAATAAATCACGTAATAATTAAGGCACGGAATACGACAATTTATCAAATAACAAGAAACATGGAAACAAATACCTTGACACCGTTTATACACTCGCCACCTCGCATATACGATATTTTCTCACATAATTCATGTTATACCACATTTTAACACCGGTCAAATTAGAGTATAACCTATTGGAAAACCTGAGGTTTAATTAATTAATAGAAAGTCGCCACCTAATTATGTTAACGATGAATTAAGACACTAATTTTAGCTAAATAATGGTTAAATTTAACTCTATTTTTACGGTCTGCTTAACCTTTAGATTATGGGTAAGGGTTCTAATTAATCTTATATGGAGGCACCCTATATGATCTGTTAATATGGTTAACCAGCCAAACTTAGGTTATTTAGTACCTAGTGTGAAAGTACAACAAATTAATTATGTTATATATATACTTAAAAATAAATATATCCCTTAGCTAATATATGTGAAAATTAATTAAGATGGTAATCGTAAAAAATTACTTTAGTTATAGTGTGGAAACAAAAATTGATTCTCACTTTTTGAACTACTAAACTATTAGATGGGCAGGATAATTAAAGCTGAATAACTAGCATCCGTTTAAAAATTATCTTTTGAAAATAAATATTTTCTTGGTTAAAAAAATAGATCTAGACATAGTGTCAAGTTGTCTTGGCAAAATACGATTTTAAAGACACAAATAAATTTGAAGGCTCACTTGCAAAGAGATTCCAAAAAAAAGAAAATTCATTCTGCCCATACGCATTCCCCATAACCGTTAACTAATTTCTTTGAAATCTGTTTGACTTTTCATATAAAAAGAAGTATTTGAAGTATAATATTAAGCTCACTAGAAATTTAATACACTAGTGGCAAAAAAGTTGTTAGTGAAAGCTAGGCAAGCTAATTATTTCAACTATTTACCTTTTTCTCATTTTTTATCCTTTAACAGTTATGAATCAACATTATGTACTCAACGGAAATAAATAAGTGGAAGACTAAATTATAACCACTAAAATATTACCAATACAATTCCGTAAACATAGACTATCCAGGACTGGTGTCACAATTTCACAGGCTGTCTAAGAATACTACAAATAAGGGTCCGAAAGATAAATACAACACTGTCTCTGAAATACATAAAAGAAATAGAATGAAGGGATAGAAGGAGACACCAAGGCCTGCAGGACTACCTCGGGTCGCGTGGTGAACTAAAAGCAGCAACCTCGATGCGGTCTGAAAACTACAGTACCGGGATCTGCACGAAAGAGTGCAGAGTGTAGTATTAGCACAACCAACCTCATGTACTGGTAAGTGCCTGGCCTAACAACCGGGAAGTAGTGACGAGGCCAGGACGAGACTACCAAATAAATCAGTGCAGTTAAATCATGTACATCGGAAAATAAAGACAAAACTTTACAATTAAAGATAGGAAAATGAAATATAATGTGGGGAAATATCAAGTAACAATGGAAATCCAATAGATAAATGTAAGGAACACTATAAGTAAATTATCATTAAGAATAAGAAAATCAGAGACAAGTGCACGACATCACCCTTCGTGCTTTACACTATCTCACAAATATCATGCACGGCATCACCCTTCGTGCTTTACACTCTTCCTCGCCCAAGCAACAATCACAAGCAATTTGGATAAGGGAATCAATAACATCACAACAAAATCAAGTAACCACAAAAAACCAATAAATAAACGTGAAAAACATCATAATTAAATTATCAGCAAGAATCATAAAAATCAAGGACAAGTGCACGACATCACCTTTTCGTGCTTTTACTCTCGTCCTCACCATAAGAATTAATATAATCTGCACGGCATCACCCTTCGTGCTTTTACTCTCGTCCTCACCATAAAAATCAATATAATCGGCACAAAATTATACATCGTGCGGCACGACATCATCATTCGTGCTTTACACTCTTCCTCACAAAAATCATACACGGCATCACCCTTTGTGCTTTAACACTCTCTCACCAAAATAATGCACGACATCACCCTTCATGCTTTGACACTCTTCCTTACCCAAACAACAATCACATACAATAAGAGCAAGGAAATAAATTAAATCACAATAAAATCACAATGAAAATCCCGACAAGGGAACAATATCAAAAGCAACAATATTCCACCAATGGAACAATATTAAAAGCAACAAAATCCCAGCAAGGGGACAATATTAAAAGCAACAACATCCCTGTAAGGGAACAATATTAAAAGCAACAACATCTCGGCCAGGGAACAATATTAAAAGTAACAACATCCCGGCAAGAGAGACATTATCATAATTCTTTTCTATTTTTCACATTTACTTCACCACTCAATTTACAACTTGAGCAAATGCTCTACCATGCTCAATTACCAATGATACTTTCACAATTCGATTCACAACTTGAGCCAACTCTCTACAATGTTCAAATACCAATGATACTTTCACAAATCAATTAACAACTTGAGCCAACGCTCTTAAATGTTCAAACACCAATGATACTTTCACAAACCTTGTTCAACAATAGGAATATCACATAAGGCATGAACAATACAAAACAGAATCACATTAGTCATAGTATAAGACTCACGGACTTGCTTGACACCAACGTATATGTCACAATCCAATTCCCAAACCCGGTCGTGATGGCGCCTCTCGTTAAGACAAGGCCAGCTAGACCATCTCAGAACACCACTTAAAGCAGTTAATCTGTTATATAGCAGTTCGAATATGAATTTATGATACTAATCAATATGAATACAGCCCAATACTGCCCGACCGGTGTGTCACAAGTCACGAGCATCTAGGAGGATCCATATTATAATTTAAAATATATAATACATAGAGTAAAATCTGGAAAAACAAGAAGGAGAAGACTCTCGGTGCCGTGAACGCCGGCGGTAACCTTGCTTAGCTATGATAGCAATACCTTCAATCCGCTACTAACCCGCTACCGGGTGAAACAGTACCTGCAACTGCACGCAAGGTGCAGGGAGTAAAGTGAGTACTTCCAACTCAGTGGTAATAGGAGAGAATAATAACTGAGCGATAAGAAAACACGTATGGGCACACCAAAAATGCTATAAAAGACAGTACAACCCTCTGAGAAAGATAGTAAAACCGTAACATCGAGAAAAT
>MU752435.1:23646-44486 GCA_026770625.1 Nicotiana glauca | reverse complement strand
ATAGGCTAACTTCTTCACCGGACCTCCAAAATTACTTCCGATTGCGCTCCTAAGCCTTAAATCATCTTCTGGAGCTAACCGAACCATCGGAATTAAATTCCGAGCCCTCTAACTCATAAGTCAACATCCTATTGACTTTTCCAACTTAAGTCTTCTTAAAAGAGACTAAGTATCTCATTTCCAACAAAACTCTATCCGAATTACTTCAAATTCACCAAACACATGTAATGAAACATATATAAGAATAAGACGGGGAAAACGGGGCGCAAATACCTGAGACTACGGGTCGGGTCGTTACAGTATAGATACTCGTCACCATGCCTATACATTATACTCAAATATTAGCACATAGCAAATAGGACATGACTCATAATCCCTCAAGCTAACGTTAGACCATATACTTACCTCGAACTTCCACGGCCAACTCAAGCCTCAAACACCGCTTTTCCTTTAGAATTCGCCTCCAAATTACTTGTATCTAGTCCAAATTAATTTAACAATATCAATAAATGCTAAATAATTCAATCCCAATGCTAAATTATAGGTTTTCTATTATTTTCCCCAAAAAGACAAAAATTGACCCCTGGGCCAGTCACGACCCTAAACCCATACCCGGTCGTGATGGCGCCTCTCGAGAAGACAACGCCAGCCGACACATCTCCAATTCAAAGTCAAACAGCTAAACAACAATAAAACAAGCTAAAACATGATTTAATAATTTTAAGTAGCAGATAATATCATAACAATGCGGAAGTACAATCCAAACACAACCCAAAATGGGGTGTCACTAGTCATGAACATCTACTACAACTGTCTAGATACCACAAGACCGAAATGGTCGGAAAAATCATAAGAATATATAAGGAGGAATACAACGGAAAAAAGTAGAGCCACGATAGCTAGATGACTCCCTTGCTAACTCCAATAAAACTACCACGAAGCTCAGAAAATACCTACATCTGCACACAAGGTGCAGAGAGCAAAGTGAGTACTCCAACTCAGTGAGTAACAAAGGTAAATAACAACTGAGTAGTCAGAAATCACATAAAGCATATCAACATGCTGTATAGAAGCAGTTCAAAAACCAGTAAGAAAGCAGTAAAGCTGTATAATCTCTTAAAAACATCTTAGCTTAGTTTAAACTTCTTTGAAAATGGCGTTTCCGACACTTATGCAAATGAATGCAAAACTGTTAGTGCAGATCAGATTAGAAATCCGTCCCTCGGTCACAAATACCATAGTTTAACTAATGAACGACAGGTAAATATGAAAGATAAATACATAAATATTCGCCCCTCGGGCTAAATGTCAACAACTCTGTCCCTCGGGTAATATCTCAGAACAATACCAGCCCCTCGGGCAATTACATAGAACGGTACCAGCCCCTCGGGCAATCACATTGAATAATACCAGCCTCTCGGGCTATCATATAGTACAATATCAGCCCCTCGGGATATATCTCACATCACAATGGGTACACGCGCTCACTGAGGGTGTACAGACTCCGGGAGGGGCCCCTTATGGCCAAAGAGCAATATCAAGCCACCTCGTGGCATCAAATCTAGGCCCTCGTCCTCATATCAGTCAAGTCACCTCGTGGCGTATATATCTCAGGCCCTCGGCCTCATAAAAAATATCAACAAGCCACCTCGTGGCCTACATATCTCAGGCCCTCGGCCTCAAATCAGTATCAGTGTTTCCTCACAGCTAGGCCCTTGTCCTTACTCAGTCAAAAATACTCACAAGCCTCTCGGGAATTAGCAAAAACAGTATTTCTCAGCCCAAAATATCATTTAAGTCTCAAAACTGAGTAAAAATGCCTCAGTAGTAAAATAGTGGAAAATAACATGACTGAGTTCAATTAATAAGTCAAGACAGTGAGGAAATAGTAATAAAAATCCCGACGTGTTCAAATAGTTGGCACGAAGCCCAAATATGGCAATCAAACCAAATCATGATGATAACAAATAAGTTGCAGTCAAATACGCAGTAAAATCATCAATCGGGACGGACCAAGTCACAATTCCCAATAGTACACGAGCCCACGCTCGTCATTGAGCGTATGCCTCAATCAATATAGCACTACGATGTGCAATCCGGTGTTTCAAATACTCAAAGCATCATTTACAATCATTACTAACCTCGAACCAGTTAAATCTCTAGCTCGCGATGCCTTTGCCCCTCGAATCGGCCTCCACGTGCGTCAAATCTATCCAGAACCAGAACGAATGTGTCACAATATGCTAAGGGAACAAAGCCCAACCGAAAACAATTGGAAAATACCAAAAATCCCGAAATTTGCAAAACCCTAACCCCGGACCCACTTCTCAAAACTCAGAAATTTTCACATCATAAGATTCCTTATCTCCCCACGAGTTCATACATATCAAAAGTTCTTAAATCCGACCCCAAAAGGTCCTTCAAATCCCATATTAAAAGTTCAATTTCTCAAAACCTAGTTTTTCAATTTTAGGCTTAGCTTTCATGATTTTCTAGGTAGATTTCACAAAAGAAACGAGTTTTAAGTTCAAAAATCTTACCTCCAATCGATTCCCCTTGAATCCCTCTTTAATCTCCACCGAGAAGCTCTCAAAATGATCAACTATGGGTGAAAATAGACCCATATTCGCGAACAAGACGACTTTAAAACATTTCTGCCCAGGCACTTATTTCTTCATCGCGAGCGGGAGAACCTTCGCGATCGCGAAGCACAAAAACTCAGCTCCCTTAATTTAACTCCACGCGAGAGCAATAACTCTTACATGAACGCGATGCCTGGCGACTTAACTCTACGCGATCATGGACACCCTTACGCGTTTGCGATGCACAATTATCCAACCAAGACTCAGGTCTAGTTAACCCTATGCGAATGAGACTCGCCTCCCCCGTTCGCGATGAATACCTTTCCCATACTACGCGATCGCGAGCCTCTCTTCGCAAACGCGAAGAGAAACTTGACAACCTCCTCCATTCCTTCTATGCGATCGCGATACACCCTATGCGATTGCGAACGACAAATTCTCTGCAACCTAAACCTAAAACTTTCTACTATCTTCTAAGGCACCAAATGGTCCGATTGACCATCGAAACTCACCCGAGGCCCCCGGGACCTCAACCAAAGGCACCATCCTATCCTAAAACCTTATTCAAACTTGTTCTAATCATCAAAATACCTCAAACAACATCAAATTACCCAAAACACATCAGATTCAAGCCTAAGTTTCTAAAATCATTTGAAATACGCTTTTGATCAAAAACCCAACCAAACCACGTCCGAATGACCAGAAATTTTACACACACGTCCCAAATGACACAATGAAGCTACTAAAACTCGAGATTTCATTTCAACCTCTATATCGAAATCTCACCTATCCACCGGAAAACGCCAAAACCTTAATTTTGTCAATTCAAGCCTAAACCTACTCCGGGCCTCCAAAACCCACTCTGATCACACTCCTAAGTCACAAATCAGCTCCCGAAGCTAACCAAACCATCAGAACTCACATCCAAGCCCTCTAACATATAATTCAACATCCGGTTGGCTCTTCCAACTCAAACCTTCTTAAAAAAGACTAAGTGTCTCAAACCTTATCAAAAATCATTCTAGACTCGATCTGACCAACCCGATACCACAAAACACGGATAACGAAGCATACGGAAGCAAAAATAGAGAAAATGAAGTAGTAACTCATGAGACGACTGGTCGGGTCATCACATCCTCCCTAACTTAAACAAACTTTCATCCTTGAACGTGCCCAGAGTTGTTTCAAAAGCCAACCAATCGCTGAATAACCTTACTATACATATTCCCGGGGGTGATCCCATGTCACCCTATCTCATATAGGTTCGATAGCACATTATAACTAAAATTACATAATCCATTCTAGCCCATAAACCATAGAACCACATTTCCACCCGTGAAACCATCAATACAACCAAAACCTCACATCTATACTCTGGATAGGCCCGAACCAGCTATAATAACCCATTCCTGCAACCTCGGGAGCGAATTTATGATATATCACATAACTCGAACACGTGTTGCAATAATTTCCTTCATAGCAGCTGTACACAACCCCCGAATACTGGTAGAAAACTTCTTATCAACCGAAGTTTCATTCCAACACTTATATATATACCGCCAATGATAATTAAAACACGCAGTAAGCCATAACCATTTCTCAAATAAACCATTCATGAAGCCACTTCTCCTTAGCAATTACCAAAGATATTTTCCGAGCCGAACCTCAATATTATCCTTCCAACATGCTAAATCAAATCCGTTCGTATTCATTAATGATCCCAATGATCCCCTCTAATCCAACACACCATTCTGGTGACATGACACATCAATATAGGTTTAAGTCACAACTTGCATAATACGCACACCAATAGGCAACGGTCCAAACATACTCAAATCATGAAAATGACTCAAATGAAAAAGCTGTACCTCAAGCTCACCAGTACCATCACAACACAAGGCTGAGAACCTATCTCAGATCATAGAAATAGAACATATGAATCTAACCCGAAAGGTCACATCTCCACGTAGCTTCGCTACAATGCACGATCCTATCCAAACACTGCTCCACATGAAACACCTCAAGTCACTATGCTCCAAATTGATAGCCACGCATAATTTGATGTCTGGAACCAAAGGAAATCATTACACCCACGGTGAAACAAATAACATATACCACACAAACCCGATAGGACATAACCGATACGCCATTCACCGAGTAACACCCAATTACTCTCCAGGCTCGACTTCCACTATGAAACCCCAATAGAACCGCACCATAGGTGCCTATAACCGATTAATCACAACACCTCACAACACAAAAAGGTAACTCATTGATCTCACCAGATTACTAATAAGCTCAATAACAGTCGAATCAACACATCCCTCAACAATATAGTTCGGAGCCAACCAAGCCGACTCAAGTTAGAACACGCATCCATATTGTCCTGCCAATAAACTCTTTATCAAGGAAACTTGAAGTTGGTCCTTCCACTCCTATAACTCTCCCGGTGCCATACAATACGGTCCCCAGCATCAAATCGATTTTGAAATCAACAACCCTGTCCTGCGACATGCCCGGATACAAGAAGCACATCTGAAAAGTCCCTCACCACCGGAACTGAATTAATGGTAGAATCCTCTACACTAACATCCGTCAAGAAAATCTAAATAAGAGAGACAATCCTTCCCAGCTGTCTAAAAGGTCATGGAAATATAGAACCACTCTACTAGGACATAATTTGTCGCACCTCGCCACTCAATTGTGGCATTCTCGGCATGGCAAACAGTGCCACCTTGGTGCAATAGTCCAGAATGACACAACACGAAGACAACCAGTCTGAACCCAATATCACTTCCAAATCCAACATACCAAAGATCTGCTCGGGTCTCCAGACCTCGATAGTCACTAGACAGTGCCGATACACACGACCCACAGCCACAATATAGCCTGAACATGAGAACTCCCAGTCACCAACTCCATATAGGACACAAATCACCATACTTGATCCCCAAATTCCGTCGTTCGAATACATATCACACCTCATGTACCCAATCATTCCACCGGAGATATTCTAAAATTCCTCTGTGCCACCACGAAAACTCAAATATCAGTAGTCAGTCTGACAAGACAGTGCTGCAATATTACCAAAAAACCATCAACTTAATCACATTACCTTTTTTTGAAACGTATACCTTCGCTAAATCACCCCCATTAGCAATGCCATTTCCTTAATCATCTGAAGACCATTCCCTTTCTCATCTAAAACTGCCCGCGCTGCTTGAGAATTTTATGACCTTCCGGTCAGAACTAAAACGGAACCTTACACACGCAATTCTCAATCATTTACAACATATCGCGTAACCCATACCATCCTAGGATAACCATGAGAACTTCGCATCCCTTCCAAACCGCAAGCAACTATGCATTCCACTAGCCGAGAATTTCCCTTTGATCCCATCTAGAAAAGAACCATTAGACGTCCCATGCTCCTCATGCCAATAGAAAAAATATACCTCTCAAACTATGGTGGAAACCATCTAGAACTTCTTGAATTCCATTTGTACGACACTAACTCATCAGGACTGAACCCTTCTAACTCAACTGAGCTACGCATGTCACTAAAACCCAAAAGAATTTCCGCAAAAATGACTGCAGAGAATCATTATCCTGTAAGCATCCAAAGAGCTAATCAAATCCTTACCATGCCGATCCGACCCACTACCGAGCTATACCATCTATCCGAGTTTCCTTCTGATTTACCTTCCACTTGATACTTCTTCTTGCTATAACATCACAATTCCTTAACCCAGACTTACCACACGGGACCCAAGCATAAAGTCGCACCGTCTAAGGCCCATAAGCTGCTGAATACTTTCTTAGACATACCCACAAGAACCACGTTCAAAATGCTTTTCGCAGAAGAGGTCTCTTCCGAATTCTAAATCTATTACCTTTACCTTCCTAGTACTGATACATAGAATCCCATAATTAACATAGAAATACCACAAGTCTTGACCTATTCCAATGAAAACTCAGTTTCTAATCACATATACGACTTTAAGATAGCCGTTTGTTATATGTAGAATCTTGAACACATTAGAACCATTCTCGAGAGTCAGTCACTCTATTCAAACTGTAATTAGGCTGATCAAACAAATAGAACCACCCGTACCTCATTGGCACTCTGACACCACGGAAGGTGATATCATTCCATTACAGCCAAGCAATTTCCTGCTCTACGCACCTAGTATCTTTTACCAACAACGACTCAAGACATCCCGTGATTCTCATACACCCGTGGAGCATCTCATTACCCTTGTTAAAATTTTCCTTCACTCGAGCAATTCTCGACCTCAATCTCCGTAAGCCATAACTGACTCACCAGCACACCTCAAACTGGAACCAATATAGCACATAACCGTTCAATCGGCTAATCAATAGCAGGCTATCCCACTTTGCCCGAAGCCATAAATAAAAACACTCACGATAACTCATAAAGCGCATGCCTTATTGCTGCCACAATATCATAGTGAGATTAGATCAATCATTGATAAGCTCATGGAACACAGTTCATCTGGTACTTCATATCTTCTACAATTCTCGCATTCACTATCGTAGCAGCTAAATTCGCTCTCTTGAACGACCCAAAATTTTTCAACACGTATATTTCACTTGTAATTGAGATCTTCTAACAGACAACATAAGGATCACACAATTTCGAAATACTCCGCAGGAGATAACCTATCTGTTTTGCCTCAAACTAACATTTCTGTATACCTTCCACTGTCATACACATTACACAGTCACTTAGTCGTCCTGAGTCTAAACTCATACCGTAACATGAAATTTACTCCACTCCCAACTAGGGGACATGAAAAAAATTCTTCACACGCCCATAACTCGGGGCTAAATCTCGAATCAAGACAAAAATCAAGCACCTAATATGTCACGACCCAATTCCCACTTGGTCGTGATGGCGCCTTTCGTGAAGACAAGGCTAGCCAACATAGTATTTACACCTTCTCTTTATCAATCAATAACATGAACAAGTCTAAAGTACGGGTAATATAACCATAAATGTGGAATAACAGTAATAATAAGGATACCATCCCAAATCCAGCCCGCAATCAGGGTGTCACAAGTCATGAGCTACTACAGATTTTAAATGAAATACTACAAGTCTGTATCTAAGAACATAGTCCAAAGATAATTGAAATAAAGATGATAAGGAAGAAACGGGGCTGTGGACGTAGCTACCTTGTCTCTCCGGGTCCGCATGGTCTGGAAGGAAAATCAGTGCTCAGGAACGAACTCAGCTATGCCTGTACATGTACAGATGGTGCAGGGAGTAATGTGAGTACTCCGACCCAGTAAGTAATAAAAATAAATAGCGACTGAGAACATAGAATACCATAAAGGCACAAGTAATGCTATCCCAAGCAGTAAAAATCAGATAAACAGTAAAACCAGTGAAATATAGTAAGAAATTCTCTTTGAAAATGGTTAAAACAATTATTCTCAATCAATAAAAATTCTCAGAAACCTGCTCCTCGGCCGCAATATCAAACTCTCAGCTCAGTGCCTGCCCCGCGGGCTCAGTATCAATCACACAGTACAACATCAGCCCCTCGGGCTTACTCTCAATCACATGGGTACCCGTGCTCACTGTGGGTGTGCAGACTTCGGAGGGGCTCCTTCAGCCCAAGCGCTATCAACAAGGCCTGAAATCTTGAACAATATCAATGCGAGTCCTGAAAGCCTGCTCATAATACACTCGAGGCCTTAAAGCCTCCTCACATAATACTCGAGGCCTAAAAGCCTCCTCACCAATCACTAGAGGCCTGAAAGCCTCCTCACATCACTCATCATGCCCTCACATATGGCCATCGGCCTGTATTAGTCCAAAATAGTTAAAAGCCTCTCGGGCATCAGTAAGACAATAATACTCAGCTCAAACAATAGTTCAAATATAAGTTAAAACTCCAAGTTTGAGTAAAATATAGTTGAGTTCAGGAAACAGTGTAATTCACATGGACTGAATTCAAATAATATTTCAAATAGTGAGGGAAAAACAGTGATGATAGTTCATAAAGATTTCAAACAGTTGGCAATAAGCCCAAATATGGCAACAAGCCCAAATCATAGTGAAAAACAACAAGTCATAGCTAGTACGCGGTAAAATATCATTCGGACTGGACCAAGTAACAGTCCCCAATAGTAAATGACTCTGCGCTCTTCATTGAACGTGTGTCTCATCTCAACACAGCACCAAGTTGTGCAAATCCGGGGCCTCAAGACCTCAGGACATCATTTAAAGTCATTACTCACCTCTAACCGGCCAAAAGTCTAGCTCGCCAAGCCTTTTCCCCTCGAATCGACCTCCTCGTGCGTCGAATCTGATCAAAACCACAAGGAATACATCACAATAGGCTAATGAATCATAACCCAATCGAAAGGACTCGAAAAATATCAAAAATCACGAAGTTGGAAAAACCTGAGCCCCGGGCCCACCTCTCGAAAAATTACAAAATTCACATCATCGGACTCCTCGTCTCGCCACGAGTCCATACATATCAAATTTATCAAAATCGGAGCCCAAATGCTGCCTTAAATCAAAAAATTTCATCTCAAAAACCAAGCCCTAGTTCTTCTAATTTTCAACCAATTTTTCCAAGAATTAAAGGTTGATTCTTCAATAAAATGATGTTTCTAGGCCATAGGACTTACCTCCAATCGATTCCCAGTCAAAACTCTCTAAAATCCCCGTCAAAAGTTCTCAAGCTCGCTCAAAAATGGTGGAAATAACATAACCCTCGCGGATGAAAAATAACATTTAACCTACTGGCGTTCAGGGGTTTCCGCTTATGCGGTTCCCACGACCGCTTCGGCGTGACTTCTGCGAAATCTTCCTCCAGGTCCAAACCGCTCCTGCGACTTATGGTCCGCTTCTGCGGACCCGCATAGGCAAAATATCTCCGCTTCTGCGAAACTGCCCAAACTCACCCCTTTTCCACACCTGTGATGCTTTCTCCGCTTCTGGGCAACCGCATCTGCGGTCTCCTTCCCGCAGATGTGGAAATACCTACTGCAACCTAGGATCTGCAATTCCAACTTCAACTTTCTTCCCGTTTAACCACCCGAAACCACCCCGAGGTCCCCGGGACCTCAACCAAAGGCACCAACACATCCCAAAACATCATACGAACTTGTTCCAATCATCAACACGCATCGAACAACACTAAAATCATCAATTCACGTTAGATTCAAGCCTAAGTTTCTTAAAAACTTCCGAAACACGCATTCGATCAAAAACCCGACCAAAACATCTCCGAATGACCTGAAATTTTGCACGCACATCCAAAATCACCTCACGGAACTACTACAACTCTCGGAATTCCATTCTGACCCCCGGATCAAAATCTCACCTACCAACTGGAATTCGCCAAAATACTAACTTCGCCAATTCAAGCCTAATTCTACACCGGACCTCAAAAATCGCTTCCGATCACGCTATTAAGTCACAAATCATCCCCCTAGGCTAATCGAATCAACGAAAATCACATCCGAGCTCTCTAACTCAATAGTCAACTTCTAGTTGACTTTTCCAAGACAAGCTTTCCTTAAAGAGACTAAGTGTCTCATTTACATCAAAAACCAATCCAATTCAACTTGATCACCTCAAATACCGATAATGAAGCGTAGAGAAACATAATATGGGGGAAACGGGGCGGTAACTTGCGTGACAACGGGCCGGGTCGTCACATCCTCCCCAACTAAAACAAACGCTCGTCCTCGAGCGGGTCAAGAAAAATACCTGGGGTCTCAAACAAGTGAGGATATCTGCTATGCATCTCCCGCTCGGCCTCCTAAGTAGCCTCCTGTACTGGCCGACCTTTCCACCGCACCTTTACTGAACCTATATCCTTTGACCTCAACTTTCGAACCTGATGACCCAAAATATCCACTAGCTCTACTTCATATGTCAGATCATCATCCAACTGACCGTGCTGAAATCCAAAATATGGGATGGGTCCCCAACATACTTTCGGAGCATAGATACATGAAATACCGGATGAACCCCCGACAAGCTGGGTGGCAAAGCAAGCATATAGGCCACCTCCCCAATCCTCCTAAGTACCTCAAAAGGCCCAATGAACCGCGGGCTCAACTTCCCTTTCTTTCCAAATCTCATAACGCCCTTCATGGGCGAAACCTTCAACAAAACCTTCTCGCCCACCATGTAAGATACATCCCGAACCTTCCGGTCCGCATAACTCTTCTGAAGCGACTGAGCTGTACGAAGTCTCTCCTGGATCACTTTCACTTTCTCTAAGGCATCCCAGACTAACTCTGTCCCCAATAATCTAGCCTCGCTGGGCTCGAACCATCCAACCAGAGATCTACACTGCCTCCCATACAATGCCTCATACGGAGCCATCTGAATGCTCGACTGATAGCTGTTGTTGTAGGCAAACTCTGCAAGCGGCAAAAACTCATCCCATGAACCCCCAAAATCAATAACATAGGAACGCAACATGTCCTCCAATATCTTAATAGTGCACTCGGACTGCCCGTTCGTCTGAGGATGAAACGCTGTGCTCAACTCTACCTGTGCACCCAACTCCCACTGAAAATTCCTCCAAAACTGGGAAGTAAACTGAGTACCCCTATCTGAGATAATAAAAACTGGGACCCCTTGCAATCGAACAATCTCCCGAATGAAAATCTCCGCTAACCGCTCCAAAGAATAGGTAATGCACACCGGAATGAAGTGCGCGGATTTGGTCAGCCGATCCATAATCACCCAAATGAATCATACTTCCTCGAGGTCGGAGGGAGGTCACTTACAAAATCCATAGTAATCCTCTTCCACTTCCACTCGGGAATATCTATGCGCTGAAGAACACCACCTGAGCTCTGATGCTCATATTTCACCTGCTGATAGTTGAGGCACCGAGCTACATGACTCACAATGTCCTTCTTCATTCTCTGCCACCAGTAATGCTGTCTCAAATCCTGATACATCTTCGCGGCACCTGGATGAATGGAATACCGCGAGCTGTGGGCCTCCTTTAATATCAACTCCCGAAGCCCATCCATAATGGGCACGCAAATCCGGCCCTGCATCCTCAACATACCCTCATCATCAATAGTCACATCTCTCACATCATCATACTAAACCCTATCCTTAAGGACAAGTAAATGTAGATCATCGTATTGGCGCTCTCTGATGCGGTCATATAAGGAAGACTGAGAAACAACTCAAGCCAACACCCAACTAGGCTCCGAAATGTCTAACCTCACCATCCGATTGGCCAAAGCCTGGACATCAACTGCAAAGGGCCTCACCCCAACTGGAATGTACACCAGACTACCCATACTAACCACCTTCCTGCTCAAAGCATCGGCCACCATATTAGCCTTCCCCGAGTAATACAAAATGGTAATATCATAGTCCTTGAGTAACTCAAGCCACCTCCGCTGTCTCAAATTAAGATCCTTCTGTTTGAACAAATGCGGAAAGTTGGGATGATCAGTGTACACCTCACAAGATACGCCATATAAGCAGTGCCTCCATATCTTCAAAGCATGAACTATAGCAGCCCACTCCAAATCATGTACAGGGTAGTTCTTCTCACGGGGCTTCAACTGACGAGAAGCATATGCAATGACTCTACCCTCCTGCATCAACACACATCCGATCCCAACTCTCGAAGCATCACAATACATAGTGTAAGAACCTGAAGCGGATGGAAATACCAACACTTGAGCCGCGGTCAAGGCTGTCTTGAGCTTCTGAAAGCTCTCCTCGCACTCACCAGACCACACAAATGGAGCACCCTTCTTAGTCAACTTGGTCAAGGGCGATGCAATAGAAGAAAAGCCCTGAACAAACCGGCGATAATACCCTACCAACCCAAGGAAACTACGAATCATCATGGCCGTGGTCGGTCTAGGCCAACTCTGCACCGCCTATATCTTCTTCGGGTCGACCTGAATACCCTCGCTGGACACCACGTGCCACAAGAAAGCCACTGACCCAAGCCAAAACTCACACTTGGAGAACTTTGCATAAAGCTTCTCCTCCCTCAATATCTGTAATACCACTCTCAAGTGCTGAGCGTGCTCCTCCAGGCTACGCGAGTA
Source organism: Nicotiana glauca (assembly GCA_026770625.1). Classification (NCBI taxonomy): domain Eukaryota; kingdom Viridiplantae; phylum Streptophyta; class Magnoliopsida; order Solanales; family Solanaceae; genus Nicotiana; species Nicotiana glauca. The sequence continues at coordinate 31,815 of MU752435.1, read as the reverse complement.
CACCAATATATCATCAATAAAAACAATCACAAACGAATACAGATACGGCCAAAATACACTATTCATCAAGTGCGTAAAAGCGGCTGGGGCATTAGTCAGCCCAAAAGACATGACCAGAAACTCATAATTCCCATATCTAGTCCTGAAGGCAGTCTTCATAATATCTGAATCCCTAATCTTCAGCTGGTGGTAGCCTCAACGGAGATCAATCCTAGAGAATACCCTTGCCCCCTAGAGCTGGTCAAACAAATCATCACTGCGCGGTAGTGGATACTTGTTCTTCACTGTCACCTTGTTCAACTGCTTGTAGTCAATGCACATTCTCATTGTACCATCCTTCTTCTTCACAAATAGGACCGGTGCACCCTACGGTGACACACTAGGACGATTAAACCCCTAATCTAGGAGTTCCTGAAGCTGATCCTTTAGTTCTTTCAACTCCATGGTGCCATGCGATACGGAGGAATAGAAATGGGCTGAGTGCCCGGCACCAGGTCAATACCAAAATCAATGTCCCTGTCCGGCGGCATGCCCGACAGGTCTGCTGGAAACATATCAGGGAAGTTCCTCACAACAAGAACATAATCAAGACTAGGAGTCTCAGCTCCAACGTCTCTCACAAAAGCCAAATATCATAAACAACCCTTCCCAACCATCCGCTGGGCCTTTAGGAAAGAAATCACCCGGCTGGGAACATAGTCAGTCATACCATGCCACTTAATCTTTGGAACACCCGGAATAACCAATATGACTGTCTTGGCATGACAGTCGAGAATAGCATGGCATGGAGATAGCCAATATATGCCCAGAATAACATCAAAATCTACCATGCTCAACAGCAATAAGTCAACTCGGGTCTTCAGACCCCCAATAGTCACTAAACACGATCGATATACATGGTCTACCACAATAGTATCACCTACCGGGGTGGATACATGAACAGGTAAAGCAAGGCACCTCAGGGTCGTACCCAAATGTTGAGCAAAATAAGAAGACACATAGGAATAGGTAGATCCAGGATCAAATAAAACTGAGGCATCCCTATGGCAGATTGAAATAATACCTGTGATAACAGCATCCGAAGCAATAACATCTGACCGACCCTGAAGAGCATAGAATCGAGCCTGACCACCACCCGATCGGCGTACCCCTTTGGGGCGGCCCCTAGCTGCCTGACCCTCACCTCTAGCTGGCGGGGCGGGTGCTGAAGAAGATGGTCCAGAAGATAAGGACTGACCCTTCTGCTGATACTGACTACCACGAAGCTGAGGACACTACCTCCATATGTGCCCAAACTCCCCGCACTCAAAATAGCTCACAGGTGCTGGAGAATGGGACTGAAGGGAACCCTGCGCACCAGAGTGACTGGCTGATACACTCGGTCTGGAGGAACCCTGAACAGATGGAGCTCGCGATGAACCCTGTGCCAGAAGAGCGCTAAGAGATGGCTGACTCTGCTGATAATCCTGATGACCCCAGCTGGAAGATGACCCATGATACTCAGAGCAGGCTGACGGAGGAGGCCTGAATGAACGACCTCTGCCCTGCTGGAACTGACTCCTAGATGGAGCACCACTAAAGCTACCAGAAACTCGAGGCCTCTTGGACTCCCTCTCCTCTCTGTCCTGACGGCAATCTATTTTAATGTCACGAGCAATATCAACTTCCTCCTCAAAGGAAATACCCAGAACTCTCTCTCTCTCGTGTTATCAGAACACAAAGGAGATAGTTTAGTCCATCTACAAACCTCTTGATCCTCTCTCTATCGGTCGGAACTATCTAGGAGGCATGACGGGATAACTCAGAAAATCTAACCTCATACTGGGTCACAGTCATGTCCCCATGTCGAATCCACTCGAACTGCCTATGCAGCTCCTCTCTCTGAGACTGTGGTACCCACTTCTCCAAAAAGATAGTGGAGAACTCCTGCCATGACAAAGGTGCTGCACCTGCCGGCCTACGCCGCTCATATGCCTCCCACCATGTGAAGGCAGCCCCAGTGAACTTAAATGTGGTGAATGCTACTCCACCGGACTCCAGAATCCCTGTCATCCGAAGCATACGCTGACACTTGTTAAGAAATCCCTGGGCATCTTCGCCCTGAGCACTACTGAAAACTGGAGGCTGGAGCCTACTGAACCTCTTGAGATGACGCTGCTCATCATCTGGCATTGCTGGAACCACAAAATCCTGAACGGGTACAACCGACTGAGCTGGAGCTGCTCATGGTGTCTGTAAGCCCTACACCACCTGCTCAGGTGTGCGAGCGGAGGGGGTCTGACTACCTCCCCCTGCCTAAGAAGTAGCTGATGCAGTAGTGGTTGAAACCACCTGGGCTAGGCCAGTGCAAACTTAGTATCTGTGCCACGGTGTCCTGGAGACCCAGAATAACAATGGGCACTGTTGGTGCCTGAACAGGTGCTGCTGGAATGTCTGCAGCTGGAGCCTGATCCTGAGCCGGGGCAACTGGTGGAGCAACAGGTGCTACCCTCGCAGCTCTGCCCCTACCACGAACACGATCACGTCCACGGCCTCTAGTGCGCTCATTAAGCGGTACCATTGGTCGTCCATCCCATCCCGTAGCGCGGGTCCTCGCCATCTGCGAGAGAATAGAACACAGAAGTTTAGTTCTCGGATCGACAAAGTCGCACAACAAGAATTTGAAGAATGTGAAGTTTTTCCTAAGGGTTCTGCAGTCTCTTGAGGATAAATACAGACGTCTCCATACCGATCTACGAGACTCTACTAAACCTACTCATGACTCGTGAGACCTAGTAACCTAGGCTCTGATACTAACTTGTCACGACCCAATTCCCACCTGGTCGTGATGGCACCTCTCGTGAAGACAAGGCCAGCCAACATAGTATTTACACCTTTTCTTTAACAATCAATAACATGAACAAGTCTAAAGTACGGGTAATATAACCATAAATGCGGAATAACAGCAATAATAAGGATACCATCCCAAATCCAGCACGCAATCGGCAATCGGGGTGTCACAAGTCATGAGCTACTACAGAGTATAAATGAAATGCTACAATTCTATATCTAAGAACATAGTTCGAAGAAAAATGAAATACAGATGATAAGGAAGAAATGGGGCTGTGGACATCGACAACTACCTTGTCTCTCCGGGTCCGCCTGGTCTGGAAGGAAAATCAGCGCTCAGGAATGAACTCAGCTATGTCAGTATCTGTACAGATGATGCAGGGAGTAATGTGAGTACTCTGACCCAGTGAGTAGTAAAAATAAATAACGATTGAGAACATAGAATCCCATAAAGGCACAAGTAATGCTATCCCAAGCAGTAAAAATTAGATAAACAGTAAAACCAGTGAAATATAGTAAGGAATTCTCTTTGAAAATGGTTAAAACAATTATTCTCAATCAATAAGAAATGCTCAGAAACCTGCCCCTCGGGCACAATATCAAACTCTCAGCTCAGTGCCTGCCCTGCGGGCTCAGTATCAATCATACAATACAACATCAGCCCCTCGGGCTCACTCTCAATCACATGGGTACCCGCGCTCACTGTGGGTGTGCAGACTCCGAAGGGGCTCCTTCAGCCCAAGCACTATCAACAAGGCCTGAAAGCCTGAACAATATCAATGCGAGGCCTGAAAGCCTGCTCATAATACTCTCGAGGCCTGAAAGCCTCCTCACATAACACTCGAGGCCTGAAAACCTCCTCACCAATCACTCGAGGCCTGAAAGCCTCCTCACATCACTCATCATGACCTCACATATTGCCCTCACCCTATATCAGTCCAAAATAGTCAAAAGCCTCTCGGGCATCAGTAAAACAATAACACACAGCTCAAACAATCGTTCAAATATCAGTTAAAACTCCAAGTTTGAGTAAAATATAGCTGAGTTCAGGAAACAATGTAAATCACATGGACTGAGTTCAAATAATATTTCAAATAGTGAGGGAAAATAGTGATGATAGTTCATAAAGAGTTCAAACAGTCGGCAATAAGCCCAAATATGGCAACAAGCCCAAATCATAGTGAAAAACAACAAGTCATAACTAGTACGCGGTAAAATATCATCCGGACTTGACAAAGTCACAGTCCCCAACAGTAAATGACTACACGCTCATCATTGAACGCGTGTCTCATCTCAACACAGCACCAAGTTGTGCAAATCCGGGGCCTCAAGCCCTCAGGACATCATTTAAAGTCATTACTCACCTCTAGCCAGCCAAAAGTCTAGCTCGCTAAGCCTTTTCCCCTTGAATAGACCTCCTCGTGCATCGAATCTGATCAAAACCACAAGGAATACGTCACAATAGGCTAATGAATCATAACGTAATCGAAAGGACTCGAAAAATATCAAAAATCATGATGTTGGTAAAACCCGAGCACCAGGCCCACTTCTCAAAAAATTACGAAATTCACATCACCGGACTCCTCGTCTCGCCACGAGTCCATACATATCAAATTTATCAAAATCGGAGCCCAAATGCACCCTTAAATCCCAAATTTTCATTTCAAAAACCAAGCCCTAGTTCTTACAATTTTTACCAAATTTTTCCAAGAATTAAAGGTTGATTCTTCAATAAAATGATGTTTCTAGGCCATAGGACTTACCTCCAATCGATTCCCAGTCAAAAATCTCTAAAATCCCCGTCAAAAGTTCTCAAGATCGCTCAAAAATGGTGGAAATAACATAACCCTCGTGGATGAAAAATAACATTTAACCTACTGGCCTTTAGGGGTTTCCGCTTCTGCGCTTCCCACGACCGCTTCCACGTGACCGCTTCGACGGTCCTCATCTGCTTAAGCGGAAATTCATTAAATCATAAGGGTCTCTTCTGCGACACAAGCTTCTCGCTTCTGTGAAATCTCCCTCCGGGTCCAAACCTCTCCTGTGACTTTTGGTCCTCTTCTGCGGACCCGCATAGGCGAAATATCTCCGCTTCTGCGGAACTGCCCAAACTCACCCTATTTCAACACCTGCGATGCTTTCTCCGCTTCCATGCAACCGCATCTGCGGTCTCCTTCCCGCAGATGCGGAAATACCTATTGTAACCTAGGATCTGCAATTCCAGCTTCAACTTTCTTCCCGTTTAACCACCCGAAACCACCCCGAGGCCCCCGGGACCTCAACCAAAGGCACCAACACATCCCAAAAAATCATACGAACTTGTTCCAATCATCAACACACATTGAACAACACTAAAATCATCAATTCACGTCGGATTCAAGCCTAAGTTTTTTAAAAACTTCCGAAACACGCATTCGATCAAAACCCCGACCAAAACATCTCCGAATGACTTGAAATTTTGCATGCACATCCAAAATCACCATATGGAACTACTGCAACTCTCGAAACTCCATTCCGACACCCGGATCAAAATCTCACATACCAACCAGAATTCACCAAAATACTAACTTCGCCAATTCAAGCCTTTTTCTACACCGGGCCTCCAAAATCGCTTCCGATCACGCTCTTAAGTCACAAATCATCCCCGGAATCTAACCGAATCAACGAAAATCACATCGGAGCTCTATAACTTCCGGTTGACTTTTCCAAGATAAGATTTCCTTAAAGAGACTAGGTGTCTCATTTCCATCTAAAACCAATCCAATTCAACTTGATCACCTCAAATACCGATAATGAAGCGTAGAGAAACATATTATGGGGAAACTGGGCGGTAACTCGCGTGACGACAGGCCGGGTCGTCACATAATAGTTCTTATACCCTCTAGCAGACCTTTCTCGTCACTTCCAAATCATATGGATACTTCTCGCAACTCTAACATTCTCATTACATAGCCATCCACCCGTCATTTCCACTACTAGGGAAAATACCGAACATATAAATTCCAAAAACACCTGCTCACAAAATCAGCACCTGAGTGCTCAAGCCATAGACAAATATCTGGCCTCAAGTCATCCAGACATGCCCAACATCAAACTCACAGAGATCAAATCTTTCCCCTCGATCAGGGAATCACAAGCCATCGAGGCACATCTGATATTGAGCGCTCATGCGCGTATAAAAACTTGTGGAAGGAATTGAAAGAGTTACATTTCACGTTGAATCAAGGACGCACGATAAGAATTCAAGAATGTGAAGTTTTTCCTAAAGGTTCTGCAGCCTCTCGAGGATAAATACAAACGTCTCTGTACCGATCCGCGAGACTTTACTAAACTCGCTCATGACCTGTGAGACATACGTAACCTAGGCTCTGATACCAACTTGTCACGACCCTAAACCCATACCCGATCGTGATGGCGCCTCTCTTAAAGACAAGGCCAGCCGACACATCTCCAATTCGAAGTCAAATAGCTAAGCAGCGATAAAACCGGCTAAAACATGATTTAATAATATTAAAAAGCAAATAATATCATAACAATGCGGAAGTACAACCCAAACACATCCCAAACCAGGGTGTCACTAGTCATGAGCATCTACTACAACTGTCTAGACACCACAAGACCGAAATGGTCGGAAACATCATAAGAATATATAAGGAGGAATATAACGGAAGAAAGCAGAGCCGCGATCTCCAGGCGACTACCTTGATAACTTCAATAAAACTGCCACCAAGCTCAGAAAATACCTGCATCTCCACACAAGGTGCGGGGAGTAAAGTGAGTACTCCAACTCAGTAAGTAACAAAGGTAAATAACAACTGAGTGGTAAGAAATCATGTAAAACATATCATCATGCTGTATAGAAGCAGTTCAAAAACCAGTAAGAAAGCGGTGAAGGAGTAAAATCCATTAAAAACATCTTAGCTCAATTTAAACTTCTTTGAAAATGGCTTTTTCAACAGTTACGCAAATGAATGCAAAACAGTTAGTGCAGATACACACAAAAATTCTCCCTTCGGGCACAAATACCTTAGTTTAAATGATGAATGATAAGTAAATATGAAAGGTAAACACATAAAGGTTCGCCCCTCGGGCTAAATGTCAAGAACTCCGCTACTCGGGCAATATCTTAGAACAATACCTGCCCCTCGAGCAATCACATAGAATGGTACCAGCCCCTCGGGCAATCACCTAGAATAATACCAGCCTCTCGAGCTATCACATAGTACAATATCAGTCCCTCGGGCTATATCTCATATAACAATGAGCACCCGCGCTCAGTGGGGGTGTACAGACTCCGGGAGGGGCCCCTTACAGCCCAAGCGCAATATCAAGTTATCTCGTGGCATTGAATCTAGGCCCTCGGCCTCATATCAGTCAAGCCACCCCGTGCCATATATATCTCAGGCCCTCAGCCTCATAAATAATATCAACAAGCCACCTCGTGGCATACATATCTCAGGCGTATTTTCTCACAACTAGGCCATCAACCTTACTTAGTCAAAAATACTCACAAGCCCCTCGGGCTTTAGTAAAACAGTATTTCTCAGCCCACAACATCACTTAAAATACCATTAAGTCTCAAAATTGAGTAAAAATGGCTGAGTAGTAAAACAGTGGAAAATAACATGACTGAGTTTAATTAATAAATCAAGACAGTGAGGAAATAGAAATAAAAATCCCCGAAGTGTTCAAATAGTTGGCACGAAGCCCAAATATGGAAATCAGCCCAAATCATGAAGATAACAAATAAGTTGCTGTCAAATATGCAGTAAAAATCATCAATCGGGATGGACCAAGTCACAATCCCCAATACTACACAACCCCACGCTCGTCATCGAGCGTGTGCCTCACCTCAATATAGCACTACGATGTGCAATCCGGGGTTTCAAACTCTCAGAGCATCATTTACAATCATTACTCACCTCGAACCAGCTAAATCTCTAGCTCACGATGCCTTTGCCCCTCGAATCGGCCTCCACGTGTGTCGTGTCACAACCCAAAATCCACTAAGGGTCGTGGTGGCGCCGGACACCGCTGTCAGGCTAGCCAATTAGATTACCCATTTAAAAATCCTTTTTAAAAAAACATCAAATTCCAGAAATTTCCTTCCATTTTTGCAAATAAAAGGGTTTTGCTTTTNAAGTACAGAAAGGAACTACACTAGCTGCAGGTCGCCTCACAATTTGCAGCTCACCTAGTCCCTGAATCGTCCGTGCTGCTGCACCCAGTAGGCTGCTAAAATGACGTATACATGTGCAACAAAAATGCACAGAAGTGTAGTATGAGTACGTAATCAACGTGTACTCAGTGAGTGTCCCGCCTAATCCCGAAGGGGTAGAG
>MU752435.1:0-10330 GCA_026770625.1 Nicotiana glauca | reverse complement strand
CGCTTCTGCGACTTTCTAACCGCTTCTGCGGTTTTGGGCTTGAGGAGGCTGACTGCTTCTGCGGTCTGGGGGCCGCTTAAGCGGAACCACTTTTGCGGTCCCTGGGCCGCTTCTGCGATTTTACCTTGGGCCTGGCCCCTTCCGCTTCTGCGAGATTTTGACCGCATCTGCGGTCCCGCTTCTGCGGTCCAATAACCGCAGATGCGGTTATGACAGAAGCAGCACACTCAGCCTTCCAAATTTCCAAATTTCCAAATTTCGATCCGTTAACCACCCGAAATCCACCCGAGGCCCCCGAGACCCCAACCAATCATACCAACCAATCCCAAAACACATTACGGACTTGCTCGAGGCTTCAAATCATATCAAACAGTGCTAAATTCTTGAATTACACCTCAATTCAAGCTTGATGAACTTTGAAGTTTCCAACTTCTGTTTTCGATGCCGAAACCTATCAAATCACGTCCAATTGACTTCAAATTTTGCACACAAGTCATATTTGACATTACGGACCTACTCCAACTTCCGGAATTTGATTCCGACCCCGATATCAAAAAGTCAACCCCCCGGTCAAACTCTCCAAAAACCTTCAACTTTCTATCTTTGGCCAAATAACTTCAAAATGGTCCACGGACCTCCGAATTCACTTCCGATCGCGCCCCAAACTCCAGAATCACTATACAGAGCTATTCAAAGTCTCGGAAATCCAAACAGACGTTGATAACACCGATATGCACTTCAAACCAAACTTATGAAATTTCTTCTAAAATGCTAACTTCCACAATAGGCGCCAGAATGCTCCCGGGTTATCCAAAACCCAATCCGGGCATACGCCCAAGTCCGAAATCATCATACGAACCTGCTGGGACTTCCAGATCACGATTCCGAGCTCGTTTACTTGAAATTCAAATCCTAGCTCATTCTTTCAACTTTAAGCTTTCGAAATGAGAATTTTCTTCCCAAATCAACTCTGGACTTCTTGAAATTTAATTCCGACCATGCGCACAAGTCATAATAACTGAAGTGAAGCTGTTCATGGCCTCCGACTGCTGAACGGAGCGCTGGTACTCAAAACGACTGGTCGGGTCGTTACATGTCGAATCTATCCAAAACCAGAACGAATACGCCACAATAGGCTAAGGGAACAAAGCCCAAGTGAAAACAATCGGAAAACACCAAAAATCCCGAAATTAGCAAAAACTGAGCCCCGGGCCCACTTCTCGAAACTCAAAAATTTTCATATCAGAAGATTCCTTATCTCCCCACGAGTTCATACATATCAAACGTTCTCAAATCCGACCCAAAATGGTTCTTCAAATCCCAAATTAAAAGTCCAATTTCTCAAGAATTCGTTCTTCAATTTTAGGCTTAGCTTTCATGATTTTCTAGGTAGATTTCACAATATAAACGAGTTTTAAGTTCAAAAATCATACCTCCAATCGATTCCCCTTGAATCCCTCTTTAATCTCCACTAAGAAGCTCTCAAAATGATCAACTATGGGTGAAAATAGACACACATTCGCGAACAAGACGACTTTAAAAAATTTCTGCCGAGGCACTTATTTCTTCATCGCAATCGCGGGAGAACCTTCTCGATTGCGAAGCACAAAAACTCAGCTCCCTCAATTTAATTCTACACGAACGCGATAACTCTTACGTGAACGCGATGCCTGGAGACTTAACTCTACGCCATCGCGGACACCTTTACGCGTTCGCAATCCACAATTATCCAACCAAGACTCAGGTCCATTTAACCCTATGCAAATGCGACTCCCCTCCTGCATTCGCGATGAATACCTTTCCCATACTACGCGATCATGAGCCTCTCTTCGCGAACTCGAAGAACAACTTGACAGCCTCCTTCATTCCTTCTATGTGATCGCGATACACCCTACGTGATAGCGAAGGGCAAATTCTCTGGAACCTGAACCTGCAACTTTCTGCTATCTTCTAAAGCACCAAATGGTCCTATTGACCATCCGAAACTCACCCGAGGCTCCTAGGAAAACCAAAGGCACCAACCCATACTAAACCTTATTCAAACTTGTTCCAACCATCAAAATACCTCAAACGACATCAAATTACCCAAAACACATCGGATTCAAGCCTAAGTTTCTAAAATCATCCGAAATACGCTTTTGATCAAAAACCAAACCAAACCATGTCCGAATGACCTAAAATTTTACACACACATCACAAATAACACAACGAAGCTACTAAAACTCTCAGGATTTCATTCCGACCTCTATATCAAAATCTCTCATATTGACCGTAAAACACCAAAATCTCAATTTCACCAATTCAAGCCTAAATCTACTCCGGGCCTCCAAAACCTGTTCTGATCACACTCCTAAGGAAAAAATCACCTCTCAATGCTAACCGAACCATTAGAACTTGCATCCGAGCCCTCTAACACATAAGTCAATATTCGGTTGAGTTTTCTAACTCAAACCTTCTTAAAAGAGACTAAGTGTCTAAAACGGTATCAAAAATCATTCCGGACTCGATCCGACCAACTCGATACCACAAAATACGGATAACGAAGCATATAGAAGCAGAAATGGGAGTAATGAAGCGGTAACTCATAAGACGACTGTCTGGGTCATCACGGGGCTGCTTGGTCAAAATATGAAGTTCGAACCAAAACCCGATCAGCCATTCACTCACGAGCCCAAATGTGCAATTAATATTATAATCTTACCCCAAAACGAGGTCTAAATCCCAATTAATCAAAAAATCCCTAACTCTACACAAATCCCTAATTTCCACCATAAAACCCTAGATTTTTGGATGAAGATTGATGAAATGCAATGGAAAATCGAACGAAAAAGTTTTAGAATCATATACCAATGCTTTGGGGAAGAACTTATTCTTTGAAAATCACCTCAATGCTCTCTAGTTTTGAAAACATTAAAATATGGACTCAATCTCGATTTTGCTACTATTTTTAATTCACTGGATAGGCCTTCTTCGGGTTCGCCAAGGGCTTCTCTCGTTCGCGAAGGGTCAGGCCCAGTTGCCTTCGCATTCGCGTTTAGTGGCTCGCGCTCGTGGGCCATTGGCCGCATTCGCATAGAAAAAAATCCCTTTTCCCCCTGTCCCGACCAAAAGGCCTTCGCGTTCGCGATAGCAGGTCCTCGTTCGCGAGGGGTAGCACCCCCAAGGATTCGCGTTCGCGACCTAGTTCTCGCGTTCGCATAGAAGGAATCGTCCTTCAGCCTGACTTAACCTTCGCATGAGTCCTTGCGCATATGCGAAGAACAAAACTCCAGAATACCAAAAACTAAAAACCTACAACTTTTCTAATTTTAAAAACATCTCGAAACCTATACAAAATTGACCCGAGCCCTATGGGCTCCAAACCAAACATGCATACTAGCTCAAAAGCATCATATGGACTTACTCATATCATCAAATCGCCAAATTAACATCTTTAACAACAAATTTATCATCAAAATCAAAGAAAAATCTCAAGAACACTTAAGTTTCAAATTTCATAACCGAGGGTCTGATTTGCGTCATTTCAAGTTCGTTTCTTACCAAATTATATATGCTGAATCTAAACGCCATATAAAACATGTACCGGGTTCTAGAACCAAGATACGTTCCAGATACCATCAAAGTCAAAAACATTCAAATTTCTAGAAACATATATATTCCAAAAAATAATTTTCTTTAAAAATTTATTTCTCGGGCTTGAGACCTTGGAATTCGATTCTGGACATATTCCCAACTCCCATATTTTAATACGGATCCTCCGAGACCGTAAAATCATGGGTCCGAGTTCGTTTACCAAAATATTGATCGAAGTCAACTCAAATTCATTTTAAAAGCAAAATTTACCATTTTTTTTATAGATTTTCAAATAATGACTTTATAGATACACGTCCAGTCTGCGCACGCAAACCGAGATGAGACAAATAAGAGGTTTTAAGGCCTCGAAATACAGAATTTATTTCTAAAAAGGTCATCATATTACCGATTTTAGACCATATTCTAATTACCACATCCTTTGTGATATAGAAAAGAGCCTAAATAATTAAATCCAAACTTGAGATAAACCCCAAATACACAGCAAATTAACAATCACAAAAGTTAGATAAAATAAATGGCAAAAGAATTAAAAGAAGAAGAATGACATAGGCGCCCCCAAGCGTTTTGCTTATTTTCTTGCTATTTGGTGCATCTAAGAAATAGTGCATGTGATGACTCAGTGCTCGGATGGTGGCCTCAAGTCTCATTTTGAGTGTGATTGTTTGCCTTCATGGGGTGCCGACATCTATCATTTCGGACTGGGGTACGCAGTATACCTCACACTTCTGGAGAGCAGTTCAGCAGGAGTTGGGCACCAAGGTTCAGTTGAGCACAACGTTCCATTCTCAGATGGACGGCTAGTCCGAGAGGACTATCCAGATTTGGAGGATATGCTCCAAGCCTGTGTCATTGATTTTGGAGGCTCGTGGGACCAGTTTTTGCCTTTGGCAGAATTTGCCTACAATAACAGCTACCAGTCCAGCATTTAGATGGCTCCATATGAGGCATTCTATGGCAGGCGATGTCGGTCTCCAGTCGGATGGTTTGAGCTGGGAGAGGATCGGTTGTTGGGTAAAGATTTAGTTTAGAAGGCATTGGATAAGGTCAACATCATTTAGGATATGCTTCATTCGGCTCAGTCGTGGCAAAAGAGTTATGCAGATCGTAAGGTTCGAGATGTAGCTTTCATGGTTGGTGAGCTATTCTTGCTACGAGTGTCGCCTATGAAGGGCGTGATGAGATTTGGGAAGAAGGGCAAGCTTAGCCCTAGGTTCATTGGTCCATTTAAGATTCTTGATCGTGTGGGAGAGGTGGCTTATAGACTTGCCTTGCCACCTAGATTGTCAGTCGTGCATCCAGTGTTTCATGTGTCCATGATTCGGAGGTACCACGACGATCCAGCCCACGTGTTAGATTTTAGCACTGTCCAGTTGGACAAGGATTTGTCTTATGAGGAGGAGTCGGTAGCTATTCTAGATCAACGGGTTCGAAAGTTGAGGTCAAAGAGTTTTCCTTCAGTGTGTTTCTAGTGGAGAGTTCAGCCTCCTGTGGCATCGACCTGGGAGTTCGAGTCCGATATGCGGAGCCGTTATCCTCATCTATTTCCTGACTCAGGTACTTCTTTCTTTTGTCCGTTCAAGGACGAAGGGTTGTTTTAAAGGTGGAGAATGTGACGACCCAAAGGGTCATCACCGAATTTCTCTCTTTTTCTGCACTTTCGAGGCCTTGAAAACATCATTTTTACTTGTCTCGTTTTGTGTGTGCAGTCCGGGCCCTTAGCCGGAAAGCTTATATATGAGTTTTGTGTGAAAATGGTGAATTTTGATATTAATATGCATAATATTGACTTCGGTCAACATTTTGGGAAAACGGATGCGGACCCATGATTGAACTGTCCTGTAGGGTCGGTAGAAAAATATGGGACTTAGGCGTGTGCCCGGAATCGAATTCTGAGGTCCCAAGCCCGAGAAATAAATTTTTGTGTAAAATTATTTTTATGGAATTTATACGGAATTTTGAAATGAAAATTGATCAGAAGACTATGGTATCGGGCTCATATTTTTGTTCCGATGCCCGGTACAAGTCTTAAATATGTGTTAAGCACTTTCTGTAAAGTTTGGTTGAAAACGAACGTCATTTGACGTGTTTCGGACTATAAGTTCCAAATTTGAAAGTTTATGAATCTTAGAAGAAAATTATGTGTTTCGAGACTTGATTCTATGTATACAATGTTATTTTGGTGATTCCATCGTACGAGTAAGTCCGTACGATGTTTTTGAGGTTTTGTACATGTTTTGTTTGGAGCTGCGAGGGCTCGGGTGAGTTTTGGATAAGTGTCGAGTTGCATTATTGAACTTTGGAAAATCTTGGAGGTTCAGCTCTGGTATCTTCGCATTTGCGAAGGAATTCTCGCAAATGCGAGTACCTGATCGCAAATGCGAGAAAGGGAGGATCGTGCTTGGGTTGCAAATGTGACAATTTCATCCGCAAATGCAAGAAAGGGATCACCTGCACAGGGGTCGCAAAAGGGAACAAAATGTCCGCAAATGCAATGAAGAGCCTTCGCAAATGCGAAAGAAAGGCTCGCAAACGCGAAAGTCCCAGTCATCATCAAAGTTCGCAAATGCGAACTAAATCTCGCATTTCCCAAATTAGCAGGTCGGGGTTCGCAATTGCAACCTAGCAATTTCGTACCTAGGCGAATTTTTAACCCATTTTCTTCATTCTTTCAAAACACAAACTCCATAGGCGATTTTTCAAGCACAAATCTTCTTCCAAATCATTTGTAAGTCAACTTTTACTTAATTTATTCAATCTCTAACATCATTAAACATGTTTTTATCTTAAAATCAAGGATTTCCATGGGTAAAAATGGGGATTTTTGGTAGAACCTAGTTTTTCTTAAAATTGGGAATTTGGACCTAAATTTGAGGTCCGATTTCAAAATAAATCATAGATATGAACTCCTGGGGGAATGGGTAACTAGGTTTTGGTTCGAACCTCGGGTTTTGACCACGTGGGCCTGGGGGCGTTTTGGGAAAATTTTGAGTAAAACTTTGGGGAATTCATTTTCATGCATTCAAATTGATTCAATTAGCATTTGTTGATACATTCAAGTAATTTGTGACTAGATTCGAGCAGTTTTGTGGTGAATTCGAAGGGTAAAGCTATACTAGAGGCTTGAGTTGAGTTTTGAGCATTTGAGGCAAGTGTTTGATCTATCTTTGGCTTGAGGGAATAGGATTAGGGTGTTGCTTGCTAATTGCTAAATGTTAAGTACGGTGTATAGGCATGGTGATGAGTGTCTATACACCGGTGTCTAGCATGACCGTGGGTCCTTGTTTGTACTCATTCTAATATTGTTATGACTCTTCCACGTTAATTGATAAATCCTATGTGATGTGGAGAGTATAAGAATTGATTGTGAATTGTAAAGTCTTTAGAGCGTTGTCTCGAACAATAAAAAGACTATTGAATAAGAAATGAAAGAAATGGAAAGAGATCCGATTGATCCCTTGCTGGGATGGTTTGAGTATATTGATTATCTCCCTTGCCGGGATTTAGCTATTTAATTGTGTTTTTCCCTTGCCGAGACATTTCTATTAGTTGTTTATTCACTCGCCCTGTTTGGTTGTGAATACTGTTTGGGTGAGGAAGAGTGATAATGCACGAAGGGTCATTCCGTGCTTTGATTGATCATAATTTCATGAAGGATCATTCCGTGCCATGATATGAGAGTTATGTGAGGGAAAGCACGAAGGGTGATGCCGTTGTGAGCACGTGATTTTTACCCTACATATGAGTTATTCTCATAAAATTCAAATAAATAATTTTTCCTTATTTTTACAATTTGTGTGAATTCTGTGTTGATTGTTTGCATGTTATTTGCGCATGTTAAATCAAATAAAAATATAAAAAATATGCATTTACATTTAGGAAGTTAATTTCACATGTAGTAAGCATTAATTTATTTTAACAAATTAAAGAAAAATCAAAATAACATTTTTTGTGCTTTAATTGAAAATTGCCATAATTAAAAGTTAATTAGTTTAAGAACTTTAATAAATTCAAACTAAATACAAAATAGAAAATACAGAAAAATACAAAGGAAAACTAAAATACAACAAAAATACAAAATCAGAAAATATAAAAATACAAGAATACAAGAATTTAAAAAAAAAGGAAAAGAAAAATACAAGATTTAAAAAATAGATAAGGGAAAAAACGGATTGGGTTGAACAAAATAAAGCCCAAATCAAATACCCCCAAGCCCATACCAAATCACACAACCCAGGCCCCAAGCTATTTGATCCGGTCCAGCACCATGGAAGGCAAAACGACGTCGTTTTAATTGAGCAATCCTGGCCATACATTACCCTTCATCCTACGGTCTGGATTCAATAACACATAATTAATAAAAAACATTATAACCCTAAAATTAATCTCACCATCTTCGTTCCTTTCTCCCCATCATCTCCTCAAACCGCTACCCCTGCCGCCCGCCGGAATTCACCCACGGCGGCGGCAGGTCGCCATATCCGACCAAACTAACATCAAACGACTCCCCATCTCGCCCTCTATCCCAATCACCCATTAGTTATCCCCAAATCCCACCATAACTCTCCAAACCTTCAAAACCCTAGCGCCGCCACCACCACCTACGGCGGCGCCGCCACCTCAAACGCCACTAAACCCACACCCTCATACTTTCTTGACAACCCTATAACGAATTCACCCTCATATTTTTTCAAATCTTACCGGAAGATGCCCAGTAGTCATTTCCACCGTCAACACATCAAGAAATCCCGAGATTTCTCTCCCTGAAGACTAACGGACTATCAACTAAAAGAGATAGAAGAAGGAAGAAAAGATAGAAAGGAAAAGATAAGTTTCTTAATCTTCTTTTGGCATACGATTTGTTTCGCGTGTTTCTATTTTGATTTTCTATAAAAATAGCATTATAGAATTAAGTAGGTTTTAATTTTTTTTTTAGAATAATACTTGATTAGAATTTTTAATAATTAGTTTAACCAAATAGGTATTTACCCCTCTTTTGCATCCTTTGTTGGAATGTCCGCTTCAGTTCTTATTCTTCGTTTTTCTCTTCTTTTGTTCTCTGGATTCAGTGTTTAATCTTGCATAAAATTAGTTGTAGGTCGATTCGCTTCTTTTTCACTGAATTAAGGTTTTAATTGTTCAAAGTCATTAATATGTTGGCAATTGTCCGAATTTTGTTTTTAGTTTCAATCGATTCATTGTTTAATTTGGATTTTATCAGAAATAAATTGGTTCGCAGTATTATAGTTATAGTAAGTTTTGTTTGGTAGATTGTTAATTTGATGAATTGATTCTGTTAATTGGGATTTAATCCTATTAAAGTTCTGTTAGTTTATAATTAGTGCAATGCAATTTAGCCTTAATTGATTATTAGTTGAGTTTGGTTATAGCTGTTAGTAACCCTAATTAGTCTATACCAATAAAAAATAAGAAGAAGAAGGATATAAATTAATTAGGGTTGGGTAAAAAGGAAATTGGTAATTCTGAATAGGATGTAAGGGCAGTTTGGGTATAGAAAATGGCATAAAGGTATTAAGCCTTATAAAGTAAGGGCAATAAAGGTATAAAAAAAGGTAGTTTGGCTAAATATTAAAAGGAAGTGAAGATAGAATAGGAATTCCAAGGAATGGGAACACGTTAGAATTAGCTAGAACCTTCTAAATGGGGTTTTAATGTAAAGTTTAATGAACTAGGTGGATGAACTTGTTTAACAAGTCAGAAAAAGGGGGGCTGATTTGAAAAACATTGAAAATTAATTTTTCCTCCCATCTAAATCTATAAATAGGCATGTATTTGCCTTAATTGGGGACTTTTGAATCCTATAAGTTTTTGAACCCTAGAAAATCCCCAAAAAATACCTGTTAGGTTCCAGATCTGGAATTAACATTTCCAGATCATGTTCTTCTCTTCTATAACCAGAATTCATGTCAAAAGCCTAAAAACAAACTAAAAAAGCAATAAGAAACCAAAAGAATAAGTACTGTTCCATCGAAATTTCAGTGGAATTTCAATAGTTAAGGCTCCATATATAGTAATTGCGAATCAGAAGTTGTGTGAGTCTGTTAGAATAATATTTTGAGCAAATCACAATTCAGCCGAGTTAGTTTTGAATTCATTTCTGGGCTATATGGATGCACCTGCTGATGCTGTTGACTATTTACTGTTGCTGTAACACTGATATATGGTTCTGCTTACTAATTCAATTTTTCTTCATTTGTCTCCTTTATCAGGTACAAATTCAATCCTTTTTAGATGAAGTTGTGGAAAGAAATTTGAAGAAGCAATACATTATTGATGATTTAGAATATATTAGTTTCATTATGTTTACTTAGCCTACGTTTATTAGTTTAATTTTGAAATTGCTCATATGTGACGAAGGACTGTATGAATTACGTGAACTCTCATAGCAGTTCATTGAGGACTGATGTTTGCTTTAGTTTGTAGGCGTAATAATTTCTTAGCAAACAATAAGTTCCTGTTATCAATTAGGAAGGTTTATCGCATTTGGATTCAACAGGTCTAATTAAGCTTGATTTCGGCATGATTAATAACAGTAGATTTGTATAACATTCAGCTGAATAGTAGTTCAATAGAAGATTTAGCCTAAAACATATCAATTTAACTTGGTATTTATGGAGTTATGTCCAGTCATTTAAATCTATTGTGCAATAGCAATCAAAACAACATTTGTCAATGAACAGCTAAATAAGGAAATGCGAACTGCGCTTAAAATTAGATT